>MU123756.1:19211-135879 GCA_014904935.1 Melanogaster broomeanus | reverse complement strand
GCTTAACTACGAGTATGTGAGTGAATAGATAAAAACAAGATAAATTGTAAGTATCTCACCCTCAGTCGCGCGCTTGAAAGCAATCAACTGAGGTGGTCGAATATCTACGAGCTGTATATATATATCGAGATCCGTCTATTGTGATGCGTAATCTGAGACGAGTGGCACAAAGAAAGTAAGGAAATACAAGGAAATAATAAGGGAACAATGGTAGTAGGAGCTTGGCCTCTCTCGGAGTTGAATCGAGTGTTTCGGCGGGTCAAACGGGTTGGACCGTCGTGCTGGACCTTCGGTGCTCCCACGTGCTTGTTATTCCAACACAAGGCTGGTGTATGGTGTCGAGACCTATCGAGAGGAGTTACTTAAGCTGGAGGGTGGTGAGCGTCCTGCCAAGCAGGCCCGGTCAATATTCCCCTGACTGGGACTTGGACTAATGGGCATATTTGATTAATTAAACGATACAACATATTCCTTTGAAGTACCAACTATGTTTGCTCCTTTATTTACCAGCTATTTCCTCCTTCGATCTATACTACTACTTTGATTTACATTGCTTGGAAGGCAATTAAAATTATTTCTTTGTCAGGTGCGACTATTGGCTTTAATGTAAATGTTGATTAGATATCACTGTTATCACATCTTGTATATCTCATTTGAATTCATTTGTTCTGCTCCGTTCAAAGGATTAATTGTTAGTGTTGGGACAGCCTGGGGGTGCTGTGGGTCTGTGATGACTGGCCAGCAGTTGGTTTGCTGATGTGGGATGAAGATTTCAACTTCACAACCACCTTGAAAGGCATTGGAACCCCCACACTCGGGGGTTTGGCTGCTGTCTTGGCACCCATTGGGACCACGTTGGGACTGTCTTGGAACGGTTAGCCTGGACCTGCCAACTGCCTTGGGCCAATTTCGGGTTCCCTTGCAACCGAGTCATAATGTCGCCGGCATCTTGAGACCTTTCAAGACCTTTTAAGTAATGGCAACCCCACTTAGAAATTTCCGACATTTTTCTGGTTGCCATTTGGTGATACGCGGACCGAGAGAACCCAGTCCGCGTGTCCTGTGAGAGTTGCGAGTCGATAATTTCGTGTCGTTGTGCTCCATACAATCACTGTTTTGTCATACGATCCACTCACAACCCTCGCAGAATCTGGGGAGAAATCCAACGAGCGCACTGCATCTGAGTGTCCCTTCAACTGCATGACCTTTTTGTGGGTCATTGCATTCCAAATCGTGACCTTGAGTCTCTTCCCTTGTCGGAAATTTCTAAGTGGGGTTGCCATTACTTAAAAGGTCTTGAAAGGTCTCAAGATGCCAGCGGCATTACGACTCGGTTGCAAGGGAACCTGAAATTGGCCCAAGGCAGTTGGCAGGTCCAGGCTAACCGTTCCAAGACAGTCCCAACGTGGTCCCAATGGGTGCCAAGACAGCAGCCAAACCCCCGAGTGTGGGGGTTCCAATGCCTTTCAAGGTGGTTGTGAAGTTGAAATCTTCATCCCACATCAGCAAACCAACTGCTGGCCAGTCATCACAGACCCACAGCACCCCCAGGCTGTCCCAACACTAACAATTAATCCTTTGAATGGAGCAGAACAAATGAATTCAAATGAGATATACAAGATGTGATAACAGTGATATCTAATCAACATTTACATTAAAGCCAATAGTCGCACCTGACAAGTTGCGGTGGGACCGAAAACGTACGGATGGGATTGAGAACGCACGGGGGGGACTATAAACGCACCGGGGGGGACTATAAACGCACGAGGGGGACTATAAATGCATGGGGGGGGGCTATAAACGCACGGGGGGGACTATAAACACATGGGGGAGGACTATAAACGCACAGGGGAGGACTATAAACGCATGAGGGAGGACTATAAACGCATGAGGGAGGACTACAAATGCATGGGGGGACTAAAAACATACAGGTAGGGGTGAAAATCCACCGGCGGCGCTGACAACGCCAGGTGGGACTAAAATGGACCGGTGGGACTAAAAACACATCAGCAGGGGGGTCAAAAACAGGCCAGCAGGGTGGGTGGGGCTGGAAATGCACGAGGGGGACTGAAAACTTACGGGTGGGACTGAAAACACACTGGCGTGGTCGCAAACAGGCAGGAGGGGTGGGTCGAGCTGAAAACGCACAGATGGCACTGAAAATGCACGGGTGGGACTGAAAACGCATGAGGCGGACTAAATACACACCAGTGGGGCTAAAAACACATAGATGGGATCGAAAACAGGGTAGGTGGTGTTATGATTTTCTCTTTGACGCTCGCGTGGCGCCTAAAGACTCAGTCACGTGCCCTCATGTGCCTTCGTGACATCTTATCACCCAAGCGCTCTTAAGTGATAAGATAACAGATACATGACTCGTCTCTCCATTTGTATTAACATTGGATTGCCGGCTTTCATCCAGATCTTCTGCCGTCGATCAAGTCCATATTCGTGGAACAATAGCTCTCTATTGTTCCCCTTATCCATCTTACAAGCTACGCCCTTCGCGATCTCCATTGTTCCCCATATCTGGCGTACGCTTCTTTCTTGTCATATATCAGTCTTCTGTCGATCGCTTCTATATGACTCGTTTCCCTTTGGACTAACAATACCTTACTATTGTTCCCCGCATTTGTAGACCAATGCGTCTCCATTGTTCTCCCTTTATATCACCGCCTACCATACGGTATATAAACCTAGAGTAACTTGTATTGCTAGCTCTCTAGCTTGATCTACCAATCTACTCTTGTACCAATAACCTTGCGTACTTCAGAGTCTCCTCTTGGTTAGAACCTACGCGGTCACCCGCTAGGCGACGCCCTCGCTTCCTCAACCATGTAATGGTTGTTGTATGCTCGGATGACACAATCACCGAGCTAGTCGTCACATGAGATAAGTACTCACGTGACAGTTTGTTACTGACGGCGTTAGGCAGCCACCGAACGCGTAACAAAAGATCAAGCTCTCTACTCGAGACCCCTAGTACCATCTAGCCGGGTAGAACTCGAAGATGTCCGGAACGACATTAAACTAGCGGAACCCGAAGACGTCCGGGACGACGCTAAACTAGCAGAACTCGAAGAAGTCCGGGACGACTCTAAACTAGCAGCAACCCTGAAGAAGTCCGGGACGACTCTAAACTAACGAAGATCCTGAAGATGTCCGAGATGACATTACAAACTAGGACCCCGGTCACCACCGCCTCCAAATGCGAGTGACCCAGACGGAACCTCCTCGATGCATAAACTCGTCAACGAGCTATGGTGAAAATGTCCGTGATGACGTTAAACTAGAGGACCCTAGGCATACTCTTCATGAGTCAGTAAGACCTAGCGGATGACTCAATGAGGGACCCCATTGAATGGACGGACCCCTCCTCCCTCTCTCGTGTTTCACACCTGAGACGATTCAACTACTCTACTGAACCTAGGTGGTCGTCAACCCCGCCTAGCCTGGAGTACGATCTAGATGTCCGGAATGACATTAAACTAACGACGATGAAGATGTCTGGGACGACATTAAACTAACGATGACGAAGATGTCCGGGATGACATTAAACTAACGACAACAAAAACGTCCAAAATGACGTTAAAACTATCCTGCATGATGACTCCCCGACGAACTCACACCACCCTGTGACCCGGAGGACCTAACCGTCATCCATGACAGTCTAAGGACCCTGCCGTGCGGACAAACCCTTGGATATAAGGTAGAGAAGACGAAGAGTTTTCTTTACAGATTTTACAGAATGACCCTCGCGTCGGAGTGCATTGCCACAAAAGCAAATCTGGGAGAACAGAGCCTCTGTCTGCCCGAGCGGACATGCAATCAACTGATGCACTCGACGGAGATGACCAGACACCAGAACCAACTGGACTAGGTGCATACCTAGTAGAAGACGTCCGCAAAGACAGTAAAACTATGCATAGAAAGTGTAGGCCTTGACCAGTCTACACGACCGTGATAGAGAGGACCTCTTGACCCCTCTCCTCGACGTTGACACCGGAACCGACCGGACTCACTGACGTCCCTCATGACGTTAAACGTTCCTGTCCCATCCCTGGGAAGGACTTACGATGATGATGATCCCCTTTGGAACTGTTACGCTCGAACTCCCCCTCCGCATATACTCTAAATTCCAGAGGACTCCCTCCCATCCCCCGTGATGTAAAACGACCTCCTTTAGGTGAACCCGGAATACCCGGACCCTAGGATCGTGTTTGGGAAACCTGTCCCAGCACACTGAGAAGGGCCTAATAAGTCCTGACACCACCCATGTGTCGAAGGAATACGAACCCCTTTTTGAACTCGCGTATCCATAAAGATGCCCAACTTCTATGAACCCGTCAAACCGACGACTTGAAGTGGCTATGAAACCTTTCATAGAAAGGGATGCAGATCATCGTTCTCCAATCGGACGTAACCATTCGGTGCGAAGGAGGACCTTGGAATACATAGACCCGAAAGGAATGTATAGACCCAAGAAACCAAAGAATGGCTTCTTCGGAAGTCGTGACTTTCATTAGTTGAAGATCTCGCAGACGTGCGACCCGGAACACTTGACAAAAAAAAAAAACAACCTTGGAAAGTACGAACCAGAAAATACAGATCCGACCAGGGACCCTGACGTCTGAAAAGACGGTCAATCTGGTCAACCCCTCGCTATAGACCCGATGGGCTCAACCACCCTCAGGAATAGCAATACCCCTCTGGCATTCGTGGTGGCGATATCTGTCACACGAAGGAAGGCTCCCGCTCTAAGCGGACTGACCCTCGATCAGCCCAGAACAACCGAAACCCCACCGTCATAGATCCAACCCCTCGAAAGGTTGAAATGACATTCTCGAACCCCGACGTCCCCCGTGACATAAAACGATCGTCTTAACTCAAAGACACCCCTATACTCCTCCCTCTTGGGACCATCAAGACAGACGACGCAAAGGATGAGACGAACGGTCTCCGCAGAGGTCGTGACCTTCATTGGTCAAAGATCGTATTCGGACTCTCTGAAACCCGAGTACACCCGCAATTCAACCGCTACACGATGGCAACGGGACCCTCGAACCCCTCTGTCTGGTGGAAGAATAGAACCTGGAAATACGCGATGGCAATGGGAACTCCTGAACCCCTCTGCCTGTTTCTTCCAGATGGAACGATGACTGAACCCCGGGACGCACTCTCCTCACCCGAGACCATAAGCCGATCCCATGTTGTGTTTCCGCCTGTAGGCACCCTCTCGACGTCTCGCCCCTACCTCTGTCTCGAGCCCGTACTTGACGACTGGCTTCACCACCACCTGTCTCGGAAACGGACTAGCTATCCGCTACGACGACTCCCTGTCACTGGGAATGAACTCCCAGCAGTACTCCCCTCTGTCTTGGCCCTGAAATCCAACGACTGTTCACTCCCTTCCGCCCCATTGGTCAATGGTGAGACCTTAAAATAACCCGTTCGCAGACGATAAGTGCAACTCCCTCGATCCCCGCGAACTCGCCACACGTCTGGCACGTGTACCATAGGCCCTGAAAGCCTATTCCTGAAACCTGACAGTCGCGCAGACTATAACTGCACTCCCTCGTTTGATCCCTCGTATCGACCCCTGAGGATACCCTATCCCTAACCCAGATTAGCCGCCCCTCAGACTTGCGAACGAGACAATCCCGCCGGAGCGCATGATGACAATGGAGTTGACCACTCCTATGTCTGCTCTCTATCCTCGAAACCTGACACTCCCCGGTGTTATAGACTCAATGACTGAGGTCTTTGGAATAACACACTCTTCGAACCCGAACTTCGTCGCTTCCGCTATAGACTCCACCCGGAAATAGCTTACACACACGATAAGTCCCTCGTGACTTTAAAGCACTGTCCCTCGTGACATTAAACGTTGCGTCCTGAAACCTGGACTCCGACACCCGGGTATGATTATTTTGACACTCGCCCTTCGGACCAGACGAGCTTGATAGACCGAGATGTCTTAAAACTACCATTTGATAATCAACACCTGTAGACGCTGCGGCGTTTACTTGCATCTTAATTTAGGTATTGGTCATGGAACACCAATTGCCTTACGAAGGGGGTAATTTCCCTCTTTTGGACCCTCGCTCGCCCCGAAAGCCCACGAAACCGATCCCCGAACCCTTCGTTTGCCCAGAAAGCTCACGACTTCGACCCCGCTCGTCCTGAAAACCCGCGGGATGACTAACGAACGAACCCCACTAGTCCAGAAAACTCGTGGAATTAACGACTTGACCTCGCTCGCCCCTACAAGCTTGCGACATGACCCCTGATCTCACGTGCCCTGAAAAGCTCGTGACATGACCTCACCAGCCCTGGAAGCTTGTGACACGACCCCGCTTGCCCCGAAAGCTCGCGGACTTACGAAGAACTCCACCCCGATGGAGATTAATGAATCCCCGATGCTTCCATAATAGAAGAAAGGAAGCTTGATGAAGATCCATCGATCTGTCGATCATGGAAGAAGACGAAGCAACGATGCTTCCGAAGATCTACCCGAGTTGTCGAACAATGCTCGACCCGACCATTGTTCCCCTTCCTAGGACTTTGACTCGTCCTAAGGATGACCGCCCCGACGACAGCTGTCAACTGAACAGACACCCACTGTCAGAAGATTTGAAATGAACTCCTCACCGCTTGAGGAATGACCCCGAAGCCTTGAAGGCTTATAAACTCGACCTGAAGGAATCTGAGACGACATGCCCCTCAGACGATCCCTCCTATACGGCTACCACACCTTTGTCCCTGGAGCCACCCGACACGAGACTGCCCAACGAAAGCACTCTCTAACCCACGCTTGCTTCTGCAGAGTCGCGTACTGCCAATACCATTATTAGAAGAACCTCCTCTCTGGATGAGTCGAGACTGGAACCCCTCTCCCCGTGGACGATCCCTTAACGACGTCCTCTTGACCCCGCCTAGACACGCCTCGACAACCATGAACTGTCGTCGCGCCCCTCGTAGATCCTCGACTACACAGTCTGAGGAACGAATTACACTCTCGCCCTCGCAACGGGCAGAATATATGAGACATGGCCAATGTTTCATATGTGGACAAGAAGGCCATCGCATCACCAACTGTCCTCGACGACCCCGACGAACCCCGACAGCACATCTGCTGTCAGATAACCCTATGAACTTGCCTAGAGCAAGAAGACTCCTTCCACGGAACGACCTGCCGTCCAACCGTGAAGACTTATTTGAACTCGTCGTCCAGACGACTACCTCCGCCCTGACGCAGAACCACCGGATAGAAGAACTCGTCCCTATCCTCCGTCAACTCCACCACCGTCGTGCTGAAGATATTAGCACCGTTCTAGCTGATGTCACTCAGCTTTTAGAAAAAGACCTCCTCGCCCTTGTCGGTCTTAGCGAAGCTATCACCAGAATCCCGACGACCCCGTCTGTCGCTCCGCCGACACCCGAAGCTTCTTCCAGACGAAGAACTTCCCCCGTTGTGTTAGAAGACACCAACGATGAAGGAACCCCTAGACCTCGCCCTGCCCGTGCTACACTCCTTTGCACTGGCTCATGTTTTGAATGCTTTTCCCCTGGACACGTCCGTATCAACTGCCGTTGGTATCAATGCCCGATGTGTCACTCCTCTCGACCGGGACACCTTTCCCGCCTCTGCCCTCTTCGTGTCACCGAAGAACCCTCTGAACCATCGACTCCGCTCATGGTCAGACCACCTGCCGATACGCCCGTAGCTGTTGCTACTGCTACTGAAGACGACTCCTTCATTGGAAGCTCAACCCTTCCCCGTCCTCGATCCACTGAGGAAAACCCCGACCCCGACATCTTAATTGATAGTCGCCTCCTCACCTCGCCTGTTCTAGTATCAACAGCCGAAAGAACCCCGCCTGACTTAATTGTCACACCGTCTGTCAAAGTCCCGACTTCTCCTTCCAACCCAGTCAAAGAAGTCTTAGTTGAAGAACGACCCCTCCTGGAATATTGGGATGTCTTCCCTATCGAAGTCATCTCCCCTACTCCGATTCGATACACTCCTGTGGGACCCTCTCCTCTTCGCAAGACCTTCTCATACGTCTACTCTGACGATGAAGAACCCGACCCGGTATCGCAGACACCGCTTTACCTGGATTCCCCACCCGAATCACCACCGTCGTCTTCGCTCCCCTTTCAAAGCAGCAAAGACTCGTCTGACATCTCGTCCTCCCCTTCGCCTGTCAATGACGACACCGAAGACTCCGCCAGGTCTTTCTAGACCTCTCGAAGCCGCCCTGTGCGCACCCTTGTTTTAGTGGTCAGGTGACACTAACTATCTAAACTGGGGTAATGTTACGATTTTTCTCTTTGACGCTCGCGTGGCGCCTAAAGACTCAGTCACGTGCCCTCACGTGCCTTCGTGACATCTTATCACCCAAGCGCTCTTAAGTGATAAGATAACAGATACGTGACTCGTCTCTCCATTTGTATTAACATTGGATTGCCGGCTTTCATCCAGATCTTCTGCCGTCGATCAAGTCCATATTCATGGAACAATAGCTCTCTATTGTTCCCCTTATCCGTCTTACAAGCTATGCCCTTCGCGATCTCCATTGTTCCCCATATCTGGCGTACGCTTCTTTCTTGTCATATATCAGTCTTCTGTCGATCGCTTCTATATGACTCGTTTCCCTTTGGGCTAACAATACCTTACTATTGTTCCCCGCGTTTGTAGAACAATGCGTCTCCATTGTTCTCCCTTTATATCACCGCCTACCATACGGTATATAAACCTAGAGTAACTTGTATTGCTAGCTCTCTAGCTTGATCTACCAATCTACTCTTGTACCAATAACCTTGCGTACTTCAGAGTCTCCTCTTGGTTAGAACCTACGCGGTCACCCGCTAGGCAACGCCCTCGCTCCCTCAACCATGTAATGGTTGTTGTATGCTCGGATGACACAATCACCGAGCTAGTCGTCACATGAGATAAGTACTCACGTGACAGTTTGTTACTGACGGCATTAGGCAGCCACCGAACGCGTAACAGGTGGTGCAGGCAGGACTGAAAACACACGGGTGGACTAAAGACGTATGGGTGGGGCTGAAAATACACATGCAGCACTGAAAATGCATGGGGGGAACTGGCAGGCAAGGCCAAAAATGAGTGGACGGGGCCGTAAACGAGCGGGTGAGACCACAGATGAGCAGGTAGGGATAAAAACGAGTGGGTGTGGCCCAAAACGAGGAGGCAGGGCCATAGGCCAAAAACGCATGTTTAGGGCGAGAGCACAAGGGACCAGCAACAACAGGCACACTCCAGAACAAGGAGCTTGCAAGGGCAAGCATCCATTGTCATATTGGATGTGGAAAGCGCAAGAGTGAGAGCGAGCGAGGAAAAGAAAAGTTGAGGTGCCATGGATTTAGAAATCACGTGACACGAAAATAAAATTTTGAATGTTCAAGTCCACACCATTAGGAAACCTATGCTATGCTAAGTACACTTCTACTAGCTTTAACCCGTTGTGACGTTGTCACAACATGCGTTCAAGCTAGCGCGCTTCGTGCGGGGCATGCTACGCATGCAAGGGGGCTTCTCCCCCTCTTTGTTAATGTATTATCCTTTTCTGTATACTGCAGGGCAAAGGAAGGACCACTGGTGAGAACATGTTACCATGGCCTCGTTCCTCGGCCAGGTAACATGACCTCACCAGTGGTCCATCCATTGCCCTGTCATCCTATTTATCATCCAACCTCCTTACTTTCACAATCCAGTATAATCTATAATCCTAATCACTACATTTCTAAGTACCTCTGCATATACTACATCCTTAGTCTTTGTCACATTCATGTCCAGACCCCTATTCCCAAGTCTGGCCACACTTGCACATTCCCGGCCCCAGACTCCACCCCAGTTCTATTTAAGTATAGATCTTGATTAGTGAGCATGGCAGTGCCTGTCATTGTTCCATTCTGTTTCCAACTCATATTTCATATCTGGCCTTTCATATATATTCTTGTCCTGGTTTTGTCTTTGTCAGCTTACTACACCTTCATTCTTGCTTACTGATATCTTACTAATATTCCGGTCTCCAGATTACCAGACTGCGCACTGCTATGTCCCCTTCTAGTACTTAAACTGTAGATACTTGTCCCCTATGCAAGGGATCAACTCTCCACCTGAGTAGTTGAATCCAAACAGTCTACCCTACTCTATCTAATGCTACCCGGACTGGACTTACACCTGGACTTGACAGTCACTTTGACATCTCTGCTCCTAACTCCCCTTGACTCCTTCCTGTCATACTTGATGTCTCTGACTCCCTTTGACTCCTCCTGACTCTTTCTAACTACTTTTGAAATTTCTGATTATTTCCAGTACTACAGACTTCCCTGTGTTGACTTGTCACAATAGTTACCCCCTTTTATTGGTTATTTTCCTTTGTAGTTTAAATGCTCAAGTTGCTCAACATGTAGTTCATGTTCTACAGTTCAAATATGTAAGGTAGTAAGGTGGAAGGGAGGCTGACCTTAGGGTTGTGCACTGAGGACTGTAATAAACCTTACATTGGAGCAAGCAGTGAGGAGAGAAACACAGGATGTCCTGCCTTAGGGGCAGCAGCAGTGGTAGTGTACGCAATTTTTGGTACATTAGGGTTAGGGTTTCCTAATGGGTCAGCCTTAGGGGACAACTGTGGCGAAAGATAATAATGGCGAGATGAAAAGCACGCGAGACGACACTTAAAAGGAAATTCACGTGGCATTAAGCGAAATACGCGCTGATACCCGAAATACGCGCCGCTTTCCGAGTTAGGCGACGCGTACTCGTCCGTTAACAGTCGCTTCGCTCCCCTCCCACGCCTCGCCCGTGACTTTATAGACTAGCTTTAACCCGTTGTGACGTTGTCACAACATGCGTTCAAGCTAGCGCGCTTCACGCGGGGCATGCTACGCATGCAAGGGGGGCTTCGCCCCCTCTTTGTTAATGTATTATCCCTTTCTGTATACTGCAGGGCAAAGGAAGGACCACTGGTGAGAACATGTTACCATGGCCTCGTTCCTCAGCCAGGTAACATGTCCTCACCAGTGGTCCATCCATTGCCCTGTCATCCTATTTATCATCCAACCTCCTTACTTTCACATTCTAGTATAATCTATAATCCTAATCACTACATTTCTAAGTACCTCTGCATATACTACATCTTAGTCTTTGTCACATTCATGTCCGGACCCCTATTCCCGAGTCTGGCCACACTTGCACATTCCTGGCCCCAGACTCCACCCCAGTTCTATTTAAGTATAGATCTTGATTAGTGAGCATGGCAGTGCCTGTCATTGTTCCATTCTGTTTCCAACTCATATTTCATATCTGGCCTTTCATATGTATTCTTACTGCACCTTCATTCTTGCTTACTGATATCTTACTAATATTCCAGTCTCCAGATTACCAGACTGCACACTGCTATGTCCCCTTCTAGTACTTAAACTGTAGATACTTGTCCCCTATGCAAGGGATCAACTCTCCACCTGAGTAGTTGAATTCAAACAGTCTACCCTACTCTATCATCTATGCTACCCCAACTGGACTTACACCTGGACTTAGCCAGAGAAGACCTGGACTTGACAGACACTTTGACATCTCTGCTCCTAACTCCCCTTGACTCCTTCCTGTCATACTTGATGTCTCTGACTCCCTTTGACTCCTCCTGACTCTTTCTAACTACTTTTGAAATTTCTGATTATTTCCAGTACTCCAGACTTCCCTGTGTTGACTTGTCACAATAGTTACTCCCTTTTATTGGTTATTTTCCTTTGTAGTCTAAATGCTCAAGTTGCTCAACATGTAGTTCATGTTCTACAGTCCAAATATCTAAGGTAGTAAGGTGGAAGGCAGGCTGACCTTAGGGTTGTGCACTGAGGACTGTAATAAAACTTACATTGGAGCAAGCAGTGAGGATGTCCAGGCTTAGGGGCAGCAGCAGTGGTAGTGTACGCAATTTTTGGTAAATTAGGGTTAGGGTTTCCTAATGGGTTCACTTGCTAAGCAGGATGTCCAGCCTTAGGGGACAATGTGGCGAGTGGCGAGATGAAAAGCACGCGAGAGGACACTTAAAAGGAAATTCATGTGACATAAGCGAAATAGGCGCTGCTACGCGCTGTTATGCGCTGCTACGCGTTGCTACGCGCTCTTACGCGCTCTTACACGTTGCTAGGCGTTGATATCCGAGTTTCGCGACGCATACTCGTCCCCTAACGGTCGCTTCACTCCCTCACACGCCTCGCCCGTTACTTTATAGATTGTGGCTTCGCCACAAAGGAGTTCAAGCTAGCTGCTCCCACAGGGGGGGGCTTCGCCCCCCTTTTGATAATATATTTTATCATCTATAAGTAGAGGATGAGTTTGGAATCCCTCTTTGTACACTGCAAGGCCATGGATGGACCACTGCTGGGGATATGTTGCCATGGCCTCGTTCCTCGGCCAGGCAACATACCCCCAACAGAGGTTCACCCAGGCCCTGTCATCCTATTTATTATCTTAAATCCTTTTTGTGCATTGCAAAACCATGGAGGAACCACTGCTGGGAGCATAATTCAGCCCATTATTTTATTTCACTTACCATATGTCATCCTTAACATTCCCTAAACCACCTATTTAGATTGTACCATTGTTATATCCAGGATCCCATACCATGTGAACTTTTTATATTTCTCCTTCTCCTCCAGACCTTGTACAACACTTTCAACTCATCCTCACTCCTCTGATTTGTCTCATGTTATATCCCCTATCTCTATTACTATTCCTACTTATGCCTTTCACCTCTTGACTTGACACCTCTTGACACCTTCCTGTCATCCTACTCCCTTTGACTCCTCCCAACTCTTTCTAACTACTTTTGAAATTTCTGATTATTTCCAGTACTCCAGACTTCCCTGTGTTGACTTGTTACCATAGTTTAAAACCTCAACATGTACTTTATATTCTACAGTTTGAGAATCACCTTAGTTCCCTCCTGATCATCTTAAGTCCCTTCCTAATCTCCAGCCCTCATCTAACTGCTCCCAATCTAATCCTCTTGACTCCTGCTCTTTCATAGTGACAAAGGAAAGTCACATAATGTAGGTAAAACATGCAATGTACATGACTTCATCTGAGTTAGGTGACCCATAGTCCCCCCCCTATGCCAAACTTGATCTCATTCACATCTGTATTCCTTTCAAGTAGTCCACTGTTATTTTTTCATTCTGTATCTAATGTACTTTGGTTTGAGGCAACTTCTATCCTCATTTAAGTGAACATCTCACCTTTTATTAGAACTAAATTTTCTGTATTTTGATTGAATTTATTTGAGTCAGTAGGGGGTGTAGGGGCCAAAGGAAGGAGGCAGCAGTGGTAGTGTATGCAATTTTTGGTACATTAGGGTTAGGGTTTCCTAATGGATGCCCAGCCTTAGGGGACAATGTGGCGAGATAATAATGCTGAGATGAAAAGCACGCGAGAACGACAGTGAAAAAGGAAAGTCACATGACATAGGCGAAATATGCAAAATACTCGAAATACTTGAAATACTCGACATACTTGACGTACGCGCCTCCATCCGAGTTTTGCGACGCGTACTCGTCCGTTAACAGTCGCTTCGCTCCTCCCCACGCCTCGTCCGTTACTTTATAGACTAGCGTTAACCCGTTGTGGCTTCGCCACAAAGGTGTTCAAGCTAGCTGCTCCCACAGGGGGGGGGGGGCTTCGCCCCTCTTTTTGAAAAAATATTTTATCATCTATAAGTAGAGGATGAGTTTGAAATCCCCCTTTGTATACTGCAGGGCCATGGATGGACCACTGCTGGGGATATGTTGCCATGGCCTCGTTCCTCGGCCAGGCAACATACCCCCAGCAGTGGTCCACCCAGGCCCTGTCATCCTATTTTTTATCTTAAGTCCTTGCTGTACATTGCAGGACCATGGATGAACCACTGCTGGGAGGATCTTGCCATGGCCTCATTCCTCGGCCAGCCAAGATCCTCCCAGCAGTGGTCCATCCATGGTCCTGTCATCCCATTTATTCTCAATCTCCCTTATTTTCACATTTCAGTATAATCTATAATCCTAATCACTACTGCTCCAATACATTTCTAAGTACTTCTGTGTACACTACATTTTTAGTCTTGTTATCTTCTTGTCCTTCATGAAATGCCACCTTCACATTCCTTGGATTTGTACACCGAGACAGAGCCACATATAGCTGCCCATGTGAAAACACTCCACTTCGTAGATCCAGTCCAACATGTTTCACACTCTGCCCTTGTGCTTTGTTGATAGTCATTGCATATGCAACACGCACAGGGAATTGAAGCCTTCGCAATGGGATTGGGTATTCTTCCTTGTTCACATCCAATCCCATCCGTGGTATCATCACTATGTTCTCATCCTCATCTTCTCCACCATCATTCCTTCTTCTAAGCACACGGCATTGAAGCACATGTCTGGTTGACCTCACCAAGATCATCCTTGTTCCATTGTAAAGTCCATGCCTTGGATCCAAGTTCCTCAGGAGTATCAGAGGTGTCCCAACTTTCATCTCCAGTTTATGCAATGGAAACCCAGAGGGATCCAGAGTGTGCAGGAACTCTTGTGGGATGTACTCATACTCTCTATCCAACACAGAGTCTGCACTGAGATACACAATCCTCTCTCCAGGAAGTGATGCTATCATTGCCTTGTTGATCTCATTCACATCTACATTCTTTGGTGACAGAATAGTCCTGTCCAAGAAGTAGCCATCAGGCAATGGATGGTTTCTCTGTGCATCCAGCAGCTCTCCATACAAAGCAGCAGTGAGTGACTGGACAGTGTCACCACAGCGCATGTAGTCAGGAAGCTCAATCTCATTTTCAGCATTGAGACCATTCCCAGCACCAACTTGAAGAAGCCATTCAGCAAATCTTGTACACTCTTCATTTTGATCAAGTCTCATGTTTTGATGAAGGTGACGAATTCTAAGGTGCTGCCAGATTCGAGATCTGCAAAGAGTAGCCCCAACTATCTGCTCTCTTGACCCATGAGGTACAACAGGAAGTGTCTGTCGAAAGTCTCCTCCAAACACCACTGGGATTCCTCCAAAAAGTGCATCCCTGTTCAAGAGATCACGCAGAGTCCTATCCACACACTCTATGGTGTGACGCCCTTGTGCACCCACCTCATCCCAAATGATGAGAGCAGTGTGTCTCAACATCTGATGATGCTGATCCTCCTTTTTAATGTTGCAAGTGCTATCCTCATGCACTGGAATGGGGATCTTGAACCGTGAATGAGCAGTCCTTCCTCCACTCAATAGAAGGGATGCAATGCCAGATGATGCCACACAGAGGACAACCTTCTCTGCAGAGCGCACTCCAGCAGCTATGAGGTTAAAGAGATGTGTCTTGCCACAACCTCCAGCACTGTGCACAAAGTATGCATCTCCATGTTGTGCATTGACACTCTGTAGGACCTCATCATAGATGCGCTTCTGGCCTTCATTGAGATTGGGATAGCCCTGATCCACAATCTGCTGAAGCTCTGCATGGTCATATGCAAGCTGTTCAGCAAGGAGCTGATTGCCCACCCTGGCAGCCCAGTTCAACTGAGGTGTTGGCATGTCAGGAAAGTCAAGAAGGTTCTTTCCACTCTTCCTCAGAGCCATGTCAACCTCATAGAGACCATAGTCATAGACCTGCTCTTCTGTGGGCTCATTGATGTTGAGCCTGTGAGTCAGATGATGGTGCAAGTCATCACATAGATGGACTCTAGTTGCCTCCCACAATCTATGAGGATCAACAGGATTGCAGTGGAGCAAGATGATGGTGAACAAATTGCGCAATCCCCTTCCAGTACGCATGTGAGCTGCTTCTTGGAGACACTGCAACCATTCTCTATCATCATCCAAAAGTGCTCTTGCACGGCAAGCCTCCTTGAAGGTATCATAGACCTGACCGTCCAAGGAGCGCAAGTTCTCAAAGGAACTGGCACCTTTCACCACAGTGAGCAAAAGACGAAGATAGAATCGCTCTCCAGCACTTGGTGGGACAGAATACATGCGGCCAATGGCATTTCCCCTCTGTCTTGGCTTCCACTTTGCTTTGACCCAGACAAACCTCTTGGGAAAGTCTCGATATAAGCAGTCAAGTGCTCCAGCAGCAATGCAAACTGGATCTGCATTTGCCTTGAACCACCCCATCAAGTGGGTGTCTTTGGCTGCAGCACGCTCCAAGACATCCTCAATAGCATCTTCCCCATTGAAGACAACATTCTGTTCGTTTTGAAGATGAACAGGCAAGCGATAGACAGATGGATATTCCAGATGCATGGCAAATTCCAAGAGATGCCATGCAGCCTCCACAGATGAGATATAGCGACTGTCCAGGTAGGCCTTGACCTCATCATGACCCTGTGTCTGGAGAGTGGCACGGTCTGGTCCTTTGTAGATGTACTTGTGGACATACTTGACAGACTTGATGGAGGCACAGACCTCCACATTGATGTGACACTGGAACTCCACCAAGAGCTCTTTGCAGTGTGGAACCACATCTTTGTTGGTGAAGGTGGTGACATTCCTTGTACCATCAGCAGCCCTTGTCTCCTTGAGGATGGTATGACCATTGTCAGGACGGGCATACTCAGGATAGCCATCCTCATTCATGACAGTCTGTTCACAGAAGGACTTTGGATAGTGCTTCTTACACCTGCCATTGTCCATACAACGGTCTGGGCTGCATGGACCATGCAACATGAATTTGGAGACAGCTTCATAAAGCTGTGGATGTTGCTCCTGGTCAGGAATCTGAGCAGAGATGAGAGCATCAATCTGCTCAGTAGAGCGAATCTTGTCCTCCTCCTTCAGGAAAATGAGGAGATGCATGTGAGGAAGGCCTCTCTTTTGGTACTCAATGGTGTAGACCAATCCAGCAACAGCACCAAAGTAACCACTGTGCACTTTCTTCAGCAAGGCTTGCTGTTTTTGATAAAAGACACGGGCCACCAAGTCTGGACGATCAATAGCTTTCTGACCTGTAATGAAATGTGAGCATGAGAGAGAACTGAAATGAACAAAAGATGCTTACCTGGCATGAGATTGTCACGAATTTCAGGCCAGTCTGGATTGGCTGTCATGGTAAGGAAGAGATCAGGTTTCTGGCAGTCCCTGCAGATGGCCAATGAATCTTGAAGGAGCTGCTGCATATGATGCTGACTGCCAGAATGTGATGAAGGCAATATTATGTTGCGGCCAATGTCATCAGGGTTGACATCAGGATCTTGTGCAACACGATCTTGCAAGCCACTGTATAACTCTGCTCTGATCTTCTTCTGATTGTTGAAAATCCAAGTGAGGTATGACTGTTCTACAGATGCCCAAGCATCACAAACATACTGTTGGAATAATCGACCACCATAGAATAAGTTGTGTGGTTCATTGGCAGGAGGTCTGATATGCATGCGGTAGGCATAGTAGAGGAGTTGTGTGACTTGCTTGGAGCGACTTTGTCTTCCCTGACGATCATGGAGAGGAATACCCAGATGCCACCCTTCCTCTCCTCTGGGGAACAGCAGAACATAGTGGAGTGTTGAGTATGCATGGTGAAGATGACTTATACGCCTCAAACCCCCACCCTGAAGACGAAGGACAATGTCACGATTCTCATTCATGGCATCAGAGCCATCTCCAGGAATGACAGCAGCAATCTCATTTGCTGTGGGCAGGTTGTATCTTCGACCATCAGTACCTTCACTGAAATGAAGTCTGACACGAAGGTCAGTGTGCTGCTCTGGAGGCTTGTCAAGCATGACTTGGTATGCATGCTTGTAGACATTGACATAGGGATGGTGGTTGAGCAGCATGTCATGCAAGTTTTGCAAGATATTACGGTTAAGCTGCTGATTGCCATCACGGCGAAGACGGATGTCTGTTGCCTCCTCAGCATCATAGATATAGAGTTGAGCATAGCAAGGATCTCTTCCCTCTGGTGGCAAAAGACTTCCCATGAGATGGTGAAGACCACCATGAATACGAAAAGAAGAAGTCCCAGATTGTTGAGTAACTCTTTCATCAAGTCCCACTCCAAGAGAGGTGAATGCAAGGACACTGTTGTAGTGGCGAATCTTTTCCACAAATTGACAATTGTTGAGAAAGAGCTGATTAAGCTCTGCTGGCCATGCAGGAAGTGGCTGAAGTTGGACCTGGCCCTCCAAGCAACACATTCCAAAGAGCTTCTGTTGTCGAGTAGACTTGCTCAACTTTTCACAGTCAAAGTGTAGAGCATGACAGTGTGGACATTGGACATCCATGGGACCAAGATTATGGATGACCACTGGCTCTTGATATGGTCTTCCTGCAGGAGGCAATTGTATGGGAAGTGGATTGTTGGCTGGTGGAAGGAATGGTGGGGGGTCATCATCTGGAGGGTCACCATCATCATCATCAACACCACCACCACCACCACCATTACCACCACCACCACCACCACCACCATCACCATCATCATCATCACCACCACCACCATCACCAGGATTACCTGGTGGTTGAGCTACTTGACGACGGTGCTCCTCATCTTGTTCATATTGTTGTTGGGAGAGGTGGTTGTGCTCTCTATAGAGATCATGCAAGCGCTCCTGCTGCTCATGCTCTCTACACTCCTGAGTCAACCGTTGTTGCTCAGCTTCCTGCTGAAGACGCTCCTGTTCAGCCTCAGCAAGTTGGCGCCAGTGATCTGCCTCCTGTCTGAGAAGCTCCTCCTGAGCAGCTTGTCTTTCTGCTTGCTCAGCTGCCAGCTGCTGCTGCTGCTGTTCCTCAGCTGCCTGTCTTTCTGCTTGCTCAGCCACCCATTGCAGTTGCTGCTGTTGCTCAGCTGCATGTCTTTCAGCCAGCTCTACCTCTAACTCCAATTGCTGCTGTTGCTCAGCTGCATGTCTTTCAGCCAGCTCTACCTCCAACTCCAATTGCCGCTGTTGCTCAGCTGCATGTCTTTCAGCCAGCTCTACCTCCAACTCCAATTGCTGCTGTTGCTCAGCTGCATGTCTTTCAGCCAGCTCTGCTTCCAATTCCAGTTGCTGCTGTTGCTGAACTGCACGTCTGTGAGCCAACTCTGCCTCCAACTCCAATTGTCGTTGTTGCTCAGCTGCATGTCTGTGAGCCAGCTCTTCCTGCAACTGTAATCGTCGCTGTTGCTCAGCTATATGTCTTTCAGCCAGCTCTGCCTGCAATCGCTCAGCAGCCTGCCTTTGAGCCTGCTCTGCCTGCCACTGCAATTGCTGCTGCTGCTGTTCTTCAGCCTCTTGTTGGAAGTTGATTACATGCTGTTGAAACCCCAGATTAAAATGGTTGTGATCTGGTTCAGCAATGTTGGGAATGGAGGCAGCAGGAGCAGGGGTAGCAGGAGCATTACGCCTTCGACGATTTCGACGTCTCTCTGCATGTGCATGCTCTGTGGCTTGCATGACAGCTGCACTATAGTCCACTCGTGCCCCTACACCTCTCCCATATGCCTGCTGCTGCTGAGGGAAATGGTGAATGTGAATATTATTCCGTTGGTGTGGTCGAGCAGCACCTTCATAGAAAATATCACCATGAACAGGAGCAGGTGGGGGTTGCATCATAGGAGGAGGGGGAGTCAAACCCTGTGGTTGCATGGGTGGCATCAGAGGTGGCACCATAGGAACAAATCCATATGGGTGCATGGGCTGCAACACAGGAACAAATCCATGTGCTTGCATTGGCCCAGGTGGCAACTCAGGAGCATATCCATGAGGTTGCATAGGTGGAGGAGAAGGATGGGGTGGTGGGGGTGGTGAAGAAGGAGGAGGTGAATGGTGAGCACGCCATGTACGCTGCATCTCATGCTGCTCAATGATATTACGTGGCATCCCAGGAAACCGATTCAGAGGAACCGGAGGATGCATCATCAGAGCTGGGGGAGGATTTTCTGGCACTGTCACAGTGCGATATGGCTGGCGGCGCATAGGTGGTGACCCTAAGTCACGGCGCTCACGCTCAGCATGATGTGCAGCTCTCTGAGCACGTTCAGGGGAAGTCAGAGGAATTTCCCTGACAAAGGCCAAGGTTAAATTGATGGATAGAATGGCAAAGAAAAGTTCTACATACATGTTTATAGCTAACTGGAAAAGTCAAAAAGACCAAAGGGTAGAAAGGAAGATGCTGCCTGTAGTGCAGATTTAAAGATCAGTGTCACTGGGAACACACAAAGTCAAAAGAAGGCTTACCTTAGGGTGGTAGATGCTTGGGATAGAGTGCAGAAGGAAGGCAACACTTTAGATTGTAATAAAGATCTGTGATGTATTGTCAGACCATAAATTAGACTCACCTATTCACTCAGAAAGGAGCAGATTGTAGAGATCTGACATTCCAACCATTAGATCAGTGAACTGGAACACATAAAGTCAAAGGGAGGCTCACCTTTGGGTTACAGATGGACTTTAGATTGTAATCACTGGCATCTGACATCAGATTGTGTACATCAGTGCACCAAGGACTGTCATACTTACATGAGAGCAAGATTGAGAGTGCACTGACAGAATGCAGAGGTAAGAAAGGCAGGAAGTGCAGAGGAAAGAGAGGCAAGGAAAGCAAGAGAAGGAGAAACACAGGACTTGATGCTTGTGCTCGAGCCTTAGGGTGCGTGCTGTGCGAGATATAATAATGCCGAAAAGGAAATGAAAAGCACGCGAAACACTCGAAAAGGAAAGTCACATGGCAATACGCGAAATATGCGAAACACTCGAAACACTCGAAACACTCGAAACACTCGACATACTCGAAACACTCGACATACGCGTCCGTACGCGTTGATTTCCGAGTTTCGCGACGCCTACTCGCGCTTACCCCCCCTCCCACGCATCGCCCGTTACTTTATAGATTAGTACTAGCCTAGTGCTACTACAGTTGGTTATAGTGTTGTGGCTGACTTGGAATGGCTCGGAAGACTCCGGTGGACCCTTGGAAGGTGATTGTAACGTTCCAGATCACTTGTAAGCGGCCGATCGGCTTGGAACTCAAATGTCTTTATTGGCATCACAGCCCCTCCCTTTCCCCTGATTTGGAATATGCTGCCGACTCGGTTGCAATGGGTCGGAAGACTGTCCCAATTTGGCAGCCTTGCAAGGGGGGTTTAGAGATTTCCGACATTGTTGTGGGCGGAAAGCGCTTACTACTAGTTGCACAGCCTGCCAGTGCAGAGATCTCTGTGACCGAACACACTTACAACACCATCAGGAAAACGGTGAAGAGAGGATAATGGATTACACTCAAGAAAGGGGGTTTGGTAATCAATTATAATGTCAGAGGGCACTAGCGCACAGCTGGAGGCACGCGACACAGCGAAAGACATGTACTCAGAGAGTCAGAGACACAAACTCGAAGGTAGTTCAGTGAATCAGTGAGCTGGCATACATGCTATGTGCACACTCATATCTATTCATATTCACACTGACCTCGTCATATTTTATCTCACGATAGAAAAGGAATTTCATATCTGGCGATGTGCGAGGGTCAAGGCCAACGCCTTGACCCGCACACGTATTTCTTTCTTATTCTCTCTATTATAATTCTAACGGACTCTTTTTATCACGGACTCTTACCATAGTCCATTGCTCCCCTCATGTACCCCTCGCGAAGATACTACTACTCTTACTTACAGCGCTTACATAATCACGCTTCGACTATCTTTGTTGATTGGGGCTTTGTACTGACTCTCGTAGTAACAACGCCAGTCCTAGGCACTCATTCGTATTCCCCTCGTCTGATCCGGTCCGCGTTCTCGCACGTCATCCCGTTCCCTTGCCCGTGACACGATGTCCAAAGTTCAGTACTCCGAGTCAGTGGCAATCACTTAGCCCATCGATGTTCCGTGCGCTCGCAGCCTTTACTGCGCACACATATGTACGCGTTCAGTCAAAGTACTCGTCCATAACGACACGTTGCCACAGGACTACTCCCTTCCTATTAACAGCTCTCACATTTTTCTGGTCTACATCGGCTTTGCGAATGCACAAGACCCAGAACTTACCATAAGCTACTTCGACAACTTGCCAGGCAGATTATTTTTCTTCGGAGCGCCTTAGTAGGTCAATACTCAATCATACTGGGGGGTGAAATGTCATGGGTTTTCATTGCAGAGTGTCGTGTACCATGGTGGTATCGACGGGGACGTGTACGTTTCTCAAGATGAAGGTAAAAGTTGGAGTAGGGCAACGGATATACCGTCAGGCGAGCTCGAGGTCATGATGTTAATAAAACACTCCTTCGACAACAGATATGTGAGTAATACGACCCTTCCTAAGTCCTCATTTTCACACCCTGGCACGCAGGCGTTCGCGTTGACTACGGGCACGACTCACTACCGCAACGAGGATCGGGGCAAGACTTGGCGCTCATTCGAGGTTCCTGCACCGCCCAGCACACACAAGAAACCACTTTCCTTCCATTCGGATCCAGCGAAGTGGGATCATATCCTTTATCAAGGAACTGGGGCGATGTTTGTGATGATAGTCTTAGCCTACTGCAGGCACGCGTTGGTGGCCAGGTGTGCCGCCTAGATCGATCGATGAGGCCCAAGACCAGTCTGAGGGTAGTAATCAAAGGCGACCGTCGTATTCATCAGCGCCACACAAAAGTATGTAAGCTTAAAGTAGGATTTTGTAAGACACCTGCAAACGTAATCGTACACTACTTTTGCTCATATTTTCTATCAAGGATTATATGCAAGACGATCAGCCAAGAAGGACTTGGAAAAAATCGAGCTGGTGCGAGTTCACATGTTAGTGTACTGAATGCTAATGCTGAATGCTGCGCTCTGTTAGATGTACATCCAGCCATTGGGAACCCAAGACCCTCCGTGATCGCACGGGATAGACTGGAGAACTTCATCACAGACGTCTTCCTCGCGGAGCTCTATGGCACCAACAGAAACTGCTAGATCAATTGCACGATATCCAGCGCGAGGAGCACCCAACAATCAGGAGTATCACGCCTGCGGTATTCGATGCAGCTTTGAGCTTTAGGGAAGCTCACATGGTGTTTTCCCCAGCTACCCCATTGCAGCTTATCCGATACACGATGAAACGGAAAAAAACCACGATGTCAGGGCTTTCGTTGAGGTATGCCGTGTTCGCAATGCTTTTTTCCGACATACGAGTGCTGATGTGGTCGCCCAGCGATGTACCCGACACCCCGACACCGATCGCCTGGACATCAAAACTTCAACAATCGTCCTGTCCTGCGTCTTTTGCGGTACGAGCTCTTACTAAACAGTATCCTCGAAGAGACACTGGCAGGCCACGAGGACCGCGAGGCCATTCCTCAGGCTCTCAAGATCATCAAGTTGCTTGGGAAAGACAGCGAACTGGGTGTCGAATCTAGAAAGCAGAACGTGCGGCTGTGGTGTTGTTACAATTCCAACATCGCACTCAAGGTTGGGGGTCGGTGGTGAGTACATGCGGTCGTCTGTTAGTTCGCGGTGACGGAGTTGGCTTGTAGGATATGGACCTGCTGAATGAGAATCGGTCGCTGATTCATGCGACAAAGCTGTTGGCACAACCAGAAACGGGCTTCGAGTCGACGGGGTGGACGGTGCTGTTTGTTCTACTGTGTGGCAACTACCGTGAGCCACTGCATATATCTATAATGCCCCTTGCATTGATCGTACATATCCATCTATCTAGTGGTCATGACGAAGACGAAAGAAAAAGAAGGGGTGACGAAGCGAAGCATCAGGTCAACCGCAGTTAGTCATTCATTTTGGGGAGCTTCAGTGGATTATTTCACGACCAACACCATGAGTAGCCTATTCCGTTGGTCCTCCTGAGCGTTGCTAGCTTCTCGGATCCCCGCCTCAGCGAAGTACGAGTATCTTGCGTCTCGGCTTTGGAGGAGGTAATAGTCACGTCGACGGTGGTGGACCTGATACTCCTGGTAGCAGCGTGCCAGAGACCGCCGGAGACTCGCGAATTCCTCCCAACTAGCTTCAGGAGTGTAACAACAGCCTATGAACCTTGACCCTCGGATACCCGCCCGTCATGTCTACGACCGAGACCCTAGGCCAGCCCGGACTGGCTGTACGACCGCAGGCGATCGCACAGCGTGTCTTCTAGCTTGCGCATACTGTCCCCCTTTTACCCCTCTGGGTCGCTAGCCTCCCCGTCCCAGTCGATGTACTCCCAACAGTCCAACTCGCCCCCGTATTCGCCCAGCATGATGGCTGCGATGACGTGGATATGAACGGTCCTAGACGAGACGCTCGTTTCGTCCCACGTTGACTTTTCTATTCACGCTTCTTGAGGACTTTGGTTTTGCTGCTCTTTTTTCTTCTTCTCGTCTTTTGGTACCGTGTCATCTTGTCGCTCCCTCCCCGATTTAACGTTTTTTCCGCTGTTTCGTGTCGCTCCTTGCCTTGCTCCTGCATTATCCTGGGATACTTATTCTTCGTCATGACCCAATGACGCTTGGCTAATACCAGCTTTTTCCCGCTCGACTCGCTCTCGCGATAAGAACGCGGATGATGCGTGAGCCGTCAATGACAACATCTACCCTTGCACTACCGTGACTCAGACGGTAGATAATCTCCACCAGGCTTGTGACAAGCTAGACCAACAACCAGGAACTCAGACACAGTCGTTCGTTCCTTCAAAAACCTAAACTTAAAGCCTGGGGCATCATGCATCATGCATCGACCCAGTCCATGTAACACTAGTTCATAGCCTGATTCAAAGAAGTTCGATCGCGAACAATGCGTCATGTAACACTGATCCCGTATGACTGCCAGAAACAATACCCTCACTATTTATTTAACAAAATATCGAGCTACAAGTGTGCTAAGAGATCAGACGTGCATCAAGCCGGAGACGAGTACTTCTATGGACTAATCCATACGTTTCCTAGAACTATAGACATTGTATACATCGACCGAGATGAAGGTCACCTGTACATCGTCGAGAGTCAGCCGATGCGTCTGGATTCATAACTTACTGATCTTACCCGGACGCCATCGGCATTCCTGCAGCGTCGCTATCTCCTCGGGAGACAAGACGCTCAAAAGTGGTAGTTCGATATCCTGCTCTGAAATTTGCAGTGACGTAGGAAGCACGTTTCTCGATGGGAAGAACGGTGTGGACGTCAGGGCTGCAGTTGACGATGAAGGCACGCATAGTAGTGCGACTATGAGCGACGAGTCCGTCGGTTTTGCCTGTGGCTCTGAGGTATCCATGGGTAGGGTGGTCACAATGTCGGGAAGAGGCACTGACGTCCCATTGTCGACCCCATAGGCGGAGGATACGGGTTGACAACTCGTAAGAGGGGTATTAATAGAAGCAGAACGAGACGTTTTTAGACGTAACCTCTCCAGCACTTCAACGACTCGTCCTTCCACGCGAAGTGACCTTTCTTGCACTACCAGTGGGCGAGTAATTTGCCGCACGTCGCTGTCCGCTGGGTTGACATGGGGGTAACGTTGGTCGTGGCAGGTGTGCGACAACATTTGATACCACCACCCGTGCTCGAGGTCGGGTGATGGTCCTAGCTCGAATGCAAAGATCTGTGGTGGTCTCAGCATCAGTGTTGATGACATCACAAGATCTAACTATGATATCGTAGGGAGAGTGCACGGAAGTGATTTGTGCATGATGGCTGCATGTAGGGGTGGCGAAACAGCTATGGCGACGTTGGCAGGAGTCAGCAGCGCATCATAGGTGGACAAATGGAACCGCACATCCAGAGCAAGACAGACCCAGAGAGCTAACTGCACGTCGATGGAGTGACAGCGTTATCTAGATGGACACCTGCAAGCAGAGAAGGTGAAGTGCAGCAGGTCCAACGCGGTATCTGTGATGGAACGGCGTGAGATGTGCGCAGCTTTTCTGCCACTTGTGAGGTGCACAGCGATGCCTAATTCGCCCCGCTGAAATATGCGGAGGATTGCAGAACGCCTTCGACGCAATTGCTTAGTTGTAATCCGTGTGTCCATCTTGCAACCATACAGTTGTGATTTCTGGTGGTCTGACATGTATGGTACGGTCAAAATGGGCACGACGATTTGCACGGGTGCGGGAGAGTCTAGTACATGGCGAACGTAGGCTGCTTGGTGGGCGTTACTCGGCATATATATAGATGATGAAGATTAGCGCCGAGGAGACTGCGTGGCTGTGGCTTGCTGTGAACATGATGCATCCAAGTGAGGGTAATGGGTTAAAGAGGACCACGACGTACAGCAAGCCTGTCCTGAAACACGCCTTCTCCCAGCGTCCCCTTTGATCTTTCCCTGCATCACCACATAGACAGACATGGATCAGCTCATCGGGAGCGCGAGGAATGCGTATCGGCGCGTTAGAGGGCTCCCAGTGCCGAAGTTGCCCCTAGAACCGCATGTAGTGCTACGTGGTCATAAAGATTGGGTATGGTCAGTGGCATTCCTGCCTGATGGCCACCGGTTCATCAGTGGGTCCAGGGACGGCACTGTTCGAGCATGGAGGGTAGAAGACGGTGGTGAGGTGGGGACAGTGCTGACGGAGGGACCTGTGGTGTTGGCAGTCGCTGCTTCAAGTGATGGACAATGGATAGCGACTGGGGGGTGGGATAACAAGGTCACGATTTGGAATGCAACGACCCACGAAAAGGCCGTCAAGTTGGAGGGGCACTCGCATGCAGTGTACTCATTGGATTTCTCCCCGGATTCGGCGAGGGTTGTGAGTGGATCGAGTGACAGGACGGTGATTGTATGGAGCACGACGACGCGAGAACGACTCGCAACTCTCACAGGACACGCGGACGAGGTTTCCTCGGTCCGGGTATCACCGAATGGCAACCAGATCGCCAGTTGTGCCTGGGACCTACGAATCTGGCAAATCGACTCCGGTAAACTGGCAATCCCGCCGATCGAAGCGCGTGCATTTTCACTCGCATGGACCACCAATGGCCAGCAACTCATCGCCGGGTGCATCCAGTCCATCAAAATCTTTGATCCATCCACTGGCTCACTACTCGCGGAATGCAACGGCCACACCCGCATCATTGTCTCGCTTACAGTCTCACGCAATGGGAATTTCTTCGCATCTGCATCACAGGACCACACTGTCCGTCTCTGGGACTCCACTACACGACAGCAAATCGGGGTCCCTCTTCAGCACGGCGCCAACATCAATTGCATAGCAATCTCACCTGATGGCAGCCATCTCGTCAGTGGGGCAGACGACGACAACGTTCGCATCGGGAGCCTGAAAGGCGTCATTGATCCTTCGCTTCTCGAGAACACATCAACAACATCGAAGGATGCAGTACGTCCCCACGTTTCCACCTGTCCTCTCAACTCAGGGATTCCATGCAGGTCGACGATGCAAATCCTAGGAAGGATGCCCCAAAGGAAGCAACTCCTGCATTGAAGAGGCATCCCAGCGAGTCATCATCCCTACGGGATTTCCTCGATGTCAGTCTTCCCTCCGATAACGTTTGAACTCGTTCTCAGTCCTCCTTCAGTGCCCCGCAGTAGTACCTCTCGCTGACAACACATGCGACCCACTGTACAGCGATTTCTTTGTTGCCGATTCGCCTCAGGTCTGTGACATTCTCTCCAATTTTCACTTATATGCTCATACAACTTGTCCAGCTTCTGCTTCCGCTCCCACAACACGAACTCCCACAGAAGAGCACGGCGACGTTCGGTAACATATTCCCTCGCAAGGCGAAAGACAGACAGAATAAGGTGCATTTATCGCAGCATCGTTTCTTGCTATTCACTAACGTGGTGACCTACCTCTGGACAGACGCAATCTCGGCCAGATTCCAAACAACCTGCCCATGCACCACAAGCAGAACGTCCTGTAGATGTAAGAGACCGTCTTCTCGCCGTCACCAGCCGTTGTGCTAATGCTAGTTGAAACCCGCAGAAGGATGCCACTCGTCAGGAGCTCACCTCTCAGGATGATGGCAAAAGGTTGGATTCCGATCTAAATCTTGCCACCGACTGCGGATGCACTCCCACTCCCAACCCTCGACGTGCCGTCTCTGCAACTCAAACCAGACAACAAGTTCAGGGCCGAGTCCATCGAATGCGCCAAGTCTTCATGCGCCGTCGCAAGGGATCTACTGCGCAAACACAGCATCGCTTGGAAGGGTCAGGAGCTACAGACGGACATTCCACAGAGGCATGTAGTTATACCTCCTATTCATTTCTATCGCAGGGTCTAACGGGTCACGTATCTAGCACTGTAATGTGGACACTTCCTTCGTGGCTGTGAGTACCATTGTTGATACGCAGTTTGTGCCGCCGTAAATATCGAATGATCGTCCCATACAGAACTCACACAATCAGCTCGGACAAAGACGGGCCCGGGGACAAGAGCGAGCCTGGATTGCACAGGCGCGGTCTACGCCTAGGCCGGTACGTGGGTTGATCCACCATCGATGCCACCGCATATTCATACAGAGACCACCACAGTTCTTCGCATATGAAACAGGGCCACCACCCGACGAGATCGAGCACGGGTGGTTCTTTCACTTCTGTTCATACATCTGTTACGGTCTACGCAATCCAGATGCCCTAAATGCCAATCAAGTCGAGGACGAGGTCCAGTCAAGCACTCGCCTCGGACGCGTAAAATTGCGTTTCCTCGGAGGACTTGATCGATTGCTGGTGAGGTTACATATGAAGAAGCCTCCCGCTGCTCCTACCACCACCCCTCTGTCGAGCGGCCTACCCCCCGACCAACCTCCCCCTGTCGTTACGATCACTCCACCCATGGGAGATACCTCAGAGACCGCGGTTCATCCATCAGAAGCCTCTATTCAAGCACCGGGTTTGACGGTGTCATCCCCGCAACCACAGCCTACTTCGACGACGACGCACCCGTTGTCTGCTGTGCCTACATCCTGCACACCTTCATCGTCAACTGCAGCTGCGCCGTGCACACGGTTGGCCCTGTTGGAGGATCTACTTCTCAAGTGCCCCCCGTGTCCACCGCAGGAAGATTACCTCCCCTTGCTGAACGTCTTGTCTCCGGAACAAATAGGGAGGATGCACGAAGAGCGACGACGCAACGGTACATTCGCTGACGACCTCAGCACCGGACCAGCAGATGATATCCAGTCCTGAGTCTACTCTGGGCTGTCGACATCACCACCTGCTCACTTTCAGTATTCCTTCACACAATCTGCCCTTGCACTGCCGTGACTCAGATGGCAGTCTCCACAAGGCACAATGCAGACTGACCACCACAGACACAGCCGTCCCTTTCCGAAACCTAAAGCATCATGTTAGCGACCCGGTCCATGTAACACTAGTTCCCTATATGCCTCTTTCGAAGGAGTTCGATCGCAAAAAATGCACTGTCTAGCATTGATACCGTATGACAACCAGAATGATAATAATACCCTAAGCAGAGAGAGGAAATGCATCAGAATAGCCCTGAGTGAGACTCGGAGTGTGTGTGTGGTGGGCCAGTCATTCCTTTCCTCCAATGGTTAGAGTGGCCCCCAGTGGAACATGCCGCGACTTGGTTCCATCGACATCGTGTGAACTCGAAGTATAACTAAACCGTCAGAAAATTCAAAATACTACCCTGGGGGTGGCCAATGGAGCGAGCAAAGCTGGACGAAAGGATGGGTAACAAAGGTCGGGCCCGGTTGAGTGTAAGTTTGGTTTGTGAGCGTGCCGTACTAAGTTGGGCGTGGCCCGCGAGTGGGTGTGTGCAGGTGAGGGTGCGGGTGGGTTTGCGAAGTGGGATTGGGCGTGCGAAGTAGGAATGGATGGGAGCGAGACTGGACGGATGGGAGCGAGACTGGATGGATGGGAGCGGGACTGGATGGATGAGAGCAAGAATGGATGGATAAGAACGACCGGATCGGGCTAGAAGAGCACAGCTGCAACCTTCTCGAGGACAGTCCTGGGGGGTACGATGCGGCCCTCGGTCTCTACCACCGTCGGAATTCCCTACGGCGAAAAAGGGCGCATCAGCGATTGTGATTGTGCACTTGTCGAGGAAGAAAAGGCATCGAATGGCGGTGAGGGCGGGGACTCATGAGGACTGACGGAGCGAAACGAACGAACGAACAACGAAAGACAAGACAAGACAAGAAACGGACATACGGTGACAAAATCCATCCCCTCGGGCTTCTCACCTTCGGTTTCTTCACAACCCTCCAGAATAAATATAGCCCGAGGAGGAGCGGGGAATTGAATCGATATCTGCGCAGCGAGATCGCTCAGCGGCACCGTCCATCCGTCCATCCGTCCATTGGCGACGCGAAAGAAAGAAAGAAAGAAAGAAAGAAAGAAAGAAGGAGAGAAGGGAGAAGGAAGCTCGACACACATGTGCATCATGAGGAATGGCGAAATATCAGAGCTTCAAAAGACCTAGAAGTTAGAACTCGTTCACGATGATAAACAGGATGCACCACGCTGATGGACTGATAAGGCTACATAACATATGTACCTGGAGGAGAAAGCCGACTGCCGTAATTACTAATCATTACAGCGCCACAAGAGTAAAAGGATTTTGCAAGACACTGGCAAACGTAAGAGTTGATTTCCTTCATCTTACACTACTTTTACTCATATTTTCTATCAACGATTATACACAAGACTACGGTTGCCCATCTGTACCAGCTTCAATTTTGGATTTTGGAATTTTGGAATCCCGTTTGGCGGCAGGTGACACACATTATTTATTTATTTTTATCACGTAATCAGTGTCAGTGTCGCACAGCACCAGTCTACGACCGTCCGCGTCATCGATCGTCTTCAACGCTGCCGCTAACCACTACAATATATAACATTTTCATGACTTCAAATCACTCGAGTCGGCACGCCGGTGAACGTTTGAACCCTCTTCAGCAGGCCTGCCATGTGGCCAAGAAGCACATTTTGTAGGCGTCACAGGTATATCCTTCCACCATTCCATTCAGCCTACTGAACCTCTATGTAGCACAAGGTCACTAACTCAATACGGATACATCTCGGCACGATTCATTAATGTTATACATGTAAGTTCCCTTGCGTCAAGTTTGCCATTACTACTGATGTGTAACATTGCCACGTTCCAGCCAGCCAGCCTTTGTTCTATGGCCCGAGTGGAGACGTAAAGACACAGCTAGGTGTTTCAGCCGTTTTGTATATCAACAGACTGAAGTCCTCCGTCTCCAGTGTGGCTCGAGTCGTCAGAAGTCTACCCTAACGTCTCAGTCCTGTCCCAACCAGCACAGTGCCGCAGTCGCGGTGGGTGATTCAGTCATGTCGCAGTCGGCTTGTCGTTGTTGATGGGTGCCCACTCTTGTGGGCCCCTCATGTTGTCGCACTCGTCTTGTCGTCGTCGATGGGTGCCCACTCTTGTGGGTCCCTCACGTTGTTGCAGTCGTCTTGTCGTCGTTGATGGGTGCCCACTCTTGTGGGCCCCTCATGTTGTCGCAGTCGTCTTGTCGTCGTCGGTGGGTGCCCACTCTTGTGGGCCCCTCACGTTGTCGCAGTCGTCTTGTCATTGTGGGTCCCTCACGTTGTTGCAGTCATCTTGTCATGTAGCGTAAAAACCATGCTAGTGTCCGTTCTTACTGAAGTATGCTATTGAGAAAACTTGTCCTTTCCTAATTTCCCTATGCCAACATCATCATGAAGTTCTACTATGTAATTATCGTTGTGACGAAATATAAACGCTCTTCTCCTTTCCTCCCTCCTGTCAGACTATAAGCAAGGTTTCTGCCGCGCCGTGGCGGCAGTTCCCGAGTACTTGTAGTACGCCGAAATATCATATGGTATGACCTGCTAACTATTGGATTAGTTGCGAAGAATGATGATCGCGTCCATCAGATTTTGCACGAATATCCGTGCAGTTACGAGTCGTCACCGCATCAGCCAACTATTACTGGTAGAACACAACATCAGGATGTCGTGAGTTTCATTATTTGTTGTCACCATAAATATATGACATGTTCATAGACCAACTACTGTCACCCGTCGTCGTAAAGACCTCAATCTGCAAGCCAATGGTGCTACCACACGCTTGTTATCGTCTGTCGTCAAGCGTCAGCTAGTCCTCGATGAGTTAGCACAGGACCCACTCAATCGTCGGGGGCCCCGGACTGTCCGTGAAGGCATTGCGGCAACGAGTGGCATGCTGCCCACCAGGTTTTTTTTCCCCCCAAGCGCTCTACCTCTTGATGGCAAGTCAATTTGTGGACAAAAACCTACCATGTGGATTGCTTGAGTCGTCGTTTGTTCGGCATAGCCTCTTCACGACTGTTATCCATTTGAATAACAATAGATAATCATCAAATGACAGTGAGTGAACAAAAACGTACCATCTGGATTGCCTATGGACGATGTTGAGTTGTTTCCTCAACGTAGCCCGTTCGTGACTGTTATTCATCAAATAACACTTGATAAGTATGAAATAAACATGAGTGAACAAAAACGCACCACCGGGATTGCCTATGGACAATGTTCAGTCGTCGTTTCCTCGGCGTAGCCTGTTCTCAACTGTTATTCATCAAATAACAATAGATAAGTATGAAATGAACACGAAGAACAAAAACGCGCCTTCAGGATTGCCTATGGACGATGTCAAGTCGTCGTTTCCTTGGCGTAACCTCTTCGTGACTGTTACTGGATGGCCTGTGGACGACGTCGAGTCGTCGTTTGCTCAGCGTAGCCTCTTCGCGACTGTTATTTGTTGAATAGTAGAAGTTAAGTATCAAACGAACACAGATGGATAAAAACATACCATCCGGGTGGTCTATGGACAGCGTCGAGTCCTCATTTTCTCGGCGTAGCCTCTTTGCGACTGTTATGTGTTAAATAATAATAGTTAGGTGTCAAACGAACGCGGGCGAATAAAAACATACCATCCAGATGGCCTATGGACGACATCGAGTCGTCGTTTGCTTGGCGTAGCCTCTTTGCGACTGTTATTTGTTGAATAATAACAGCCAAGTAACAAATGAACGCAGACGAATAAAAGCGTACCATCTGGATGGCCTATGGACGATGTCGAGTCATCACTTGCTCGGCATAGCCGCTTTGCGACTGTTATTCAGTGAATGATAACAGATCAGTATCAAATGAATGTGAGCGAACGAAAACGTACCATCTGGATTCCCTATGGAAGAAGCGGAACGTGCGCGCCGGGGGAGGGGATGCTGCAGGGGGGCTTCTGCAGAACTTGATAAAGAGAGTCGAGGCACGTCTTTCGGAGCAATCGGGTTTGTATTGATATCCGCGAGCTTTACAAAGAATGACCGCGATCTGGCAAGCGAGGAGAACGAGTACGTGTTACGTCCAGTTGTCTTTTGCTCGGCGTAGCCTCTTCGCGATTGTTATTCATTGAATAATGATACCTAAGGATGATTGCAAGAAGACTCACCATTTTTATGGTGCATTATGGCGCATGCTTGCAACACCCTCATGATCTGCGTGATCAGACTCTGAGCTGCTTGCTGTGCATTGCGTTTCGAAGCCGGGGGCAGGCGTGATTGATTAGTGGTTAGCGGCAGCGTTGAAGACGATCGATGACGCGAACGGTCGTAGACTGCTGTGCGACACTGACACTGATTACGTGATAAAAATAAATAAATAATGTGTGTCACCTGCCGCCAAACGGGATTCCAAAATTCCAAAATCCAAAATTGAAGCTGGTACAGATGGGCAACCGTACAAGACGCATCAGCCAAGAAGAGCAATATGTCCAGAATCTTGACACCGTCGAAGCACCACCATTCCATCATGATTCTATGCTCACCCATGCCAACGACCAGCTCTTCAAGTTCATTCGCCATCTCCTCTCCGCAGCGCAACACAACTCATGCATCATGTCCCTCTCCAAACTCCACGAATTCCTCGAGGACGTATTAGGCAATATTCCCGATCTGCGCAACAAACGCCTGGTCGACGTGCTGTGTGTTCGGCAACGTGAGCAGGCACCGCCTGGGATAGACTGGAGAACTCCATCACAGATGTCTTGCACATCTTCGCGGAAATCTATGGTCACCACCGGAAGCTATTGGACCAACTGCACGATATCCAGCGCGGGGAGCACTTGCACCCAAGGATCAGCAATATCACGGCCGCGGTGTTTGATGCAGCTTTGAGCTTAGGAAAGCTTACACGGAGTATATCCCCAACCACCCCACCGCATTACAGCTTATCGGATAGATGACGAAATGGCAAACAGCCACGATTTCAAGGCTTTCGTTGAGGTATGGTCGGTCCACAATGCTTCTTTCGAGAATAGAATGCTGATGTGCTCCCCCAGCAATGTACCTGCCACCCTGACCCCGATCGTCTGGACATGAAAAACTTCATCAATCGTCCCGTACCCCGTCATTTGCGGTACGAGCTCTTACTAAACAGTATGCTCGAAGAGACACCGGCGGGCCACGAGGACCGCAAGGCCATTCTTCAGGCTCTCGAGATCATCAACTCGCTCGGGAAAGACAGCGAACCTGGTGTCGATTCTACGAAGGAGAACGTGCAGCTATGGTGTTACCACTCCAACGTCGCGCTCAAGGTTGGGAAGTCGGTGGTGAATACATGCGATCGTCTGTTAGGCTCGTGATGACGGAGTTGGGCTGTAGGATCTGGACCTACTGAACGAAAATCGGTTGTTGATTCATGCGGTAAAGCTATTGCGACAATCGGAAACGGGATGGGATTCGAGTGGAATGGGTGGACAAAGCTGTTTGTTCTACTGTTTGACAATTAGCGTGAGCCACTGTGTGCATCTACGATGCCCCTTGCATTTACGCTACATATCCATCTGTCTAGTGGTCACGACAAAGGCGAAAGAAAAAGCAGTGACGACGTATCAAGTCAATCGCAGGGTTAGTCATTCATTCATTTCGGGGAATCTTCGATGGATTTCACGACTACCGCCATCCGTAGCCTAAGCCATTGGATTTCCTGAACCTTGCTGGCGTTTCGGATCTACTGAATCAGCGAAGTACGAGCATCCTGCGCCTCGGCTTTGGAGGAGTTAATGGACACGTCGACGGTGGTGAACCTGCCACTCAATCAAGCGCCATGGCAGCGAGCGCCGGAGAATCGCGTCTGATCTACTCTGCACCATCCACTACAGCGGGAGACCTGGTGGTCTATACACGCACGCTGTTCACCGAGAGTCAGCTGGCTCGCGCAGAATGGAGGCAGAAGCTGGAGAAAAGGATCGGTTTGTGCAAGGTCGTCCAGGAATCGTCCAGGTGTTGGAGATGGAATCACTCAGCGGGGATACGCTCGTCACGCCTGTGATTCGGTGAGCACTGCGGCACCTGCATGGAGCCCCGACAAATTGTCCAGGGGAAGGTCGCGTGCTCTGTGGCGTTTAGTGAGTGGCCTTGTTTTGGGTACTGGTTATATGCTGATGAGTTGGTTCGTGTGCTTGGTGCTATTGCACAGATACCGCTGGCATATGGGCGCTTGGCGTTGCGATTGGCTGTGTGAAGGGTGGATTGGGTTTAGACATGATTCTCGATGTCGGTTGGGTTATACTTTCAGAGGTTTAGACAGATCTGACGCTTTTTGTTGCATCAGCCATGCGCCGTGTGCTGCCTCTCAAGATGGGTGCACAACGTGCCATGTTGGAAGACTTTGGGATGTTCCTTGTCCTGGCAGACAAGGTGAGCTCACCAGTTCTCGCATCGTCACCCAGAGTACTGAAGGTGTTTGCATAGGCGCTATTCGCGTATCACATAGTGGCTTTTATTCCGTCGTCGCCTCAAAGTTCTCATGTGTCATGGACTCCTCAACGAGTGAACGACACCAGATGTTCACTTCTCCAGCGTCGGTAATCTAGAGAATCGGACGTCGGTGATCTAAATGAAGCAAAAAGGGGTACGTACTTTTCTAAGTACGATCTTCTTTGGCTTTCGCTCAAGGGAGAGTAGCTCGATAGCGTTTTCCGCGTTCTCGAACCCGTCGTTGAGAAGATTAATGAGTGATTCAAGGCGCCTACTTCGTTCGCGCCTCGGGTTGGTATAAGGCCTGCACGCTCAGAGTGGGTCGGTCTGTACAGAGTGTATAGTGCGACCGGGGTTCGCTTGGTCGGGCTTGATGATGATATTCCCTGTTAGGAATTCTTCTTGCCATCTGAGTTGTTTGACCTGGTGTTCTTGAAAGCGAAGATCGCAATTCTTTGCGCGAAGCGGTTCGAGACAATGGATCTTACTGAGTACGCGCATTTAGTCCAATGGGAAGGGAGGCATCATCGCTAATTTCTCCCCACTGCGGGCTTTGAGCGCATTCCGAGCACGATGTGCACAACTGGAAAGGCCAATATGATAGACATGGGATCGTCTGGGTATATGTTGATCGCAGGCAATCGATGCGATCCGGGTAACGGTCCCAAGAAAGACGTTCCCATATCGAGGCCGTGTTCGTAAGGTACATGCCGGCTTGGCTCTTCCACTGGGTATCTGGCTTTTTTGTTGATGTCCTGTTTGAATGTAGCTGAACCCGCCGAAGACGAGACCATCAACTAAATTGTAAGATTTCTACAGGAATCTCGCTGATTTAACCCTCACCTCGATTTTCCAGCACAATTTCGAAGCGAAGGTCGTGCAACACTAGTTCTTCAAGGACTCAGACCTATGTCCATCGCATGCCTTGTTACTACAGCTAAATATTGATGCCAATTTTTCACAAGACTATTCCCGTGCGGCTCTCCCACAACACGAACTGGCAGTCCAATAACAAAGGATTCACTTGGGACCAAAAATTCCCTGGCGAACGTTTCCTTGCATTCTACATGCACACCCGCACGAACCAGCTGACCTATTTCATCACGGACTCTAAAAAGTTCTTCTATACGACCACCGGTGGACGTGACTGGCACTCTCTGTCTGCGCCCTCGCCTCCGAATTCGTTCAGTGCGGCCGTTCTGCGGTTCCAGCCCCGCTCTGACTATCTCACCTGAGTTGGAAACATTGGATGTGCAGGCACTGTTCTCGAGGGACAATGGTCGGAGCTGGAACTTCATCGAGGACTACGTCGTTAACTGTGACTGGGCCCGCGATAACGAACTCCTAGTCGACCGGACGCAGATCATCTGCGAGTCTTATCAGAACAAGCAGGGTTCGCAAAGTACGTTCGGGAGGGACAATGCGCTTCAGCTGATCTCGGGGAGGGACTATTTCGACAAGACGACGAAGCTGTTCGAGCATGTAGTTGGATTCACCAAGTTCTCGGAGTTCTTGATCGTCGCTGAGGTGCGTTCGTTGGATCGTGAAGCACTTTCTACATGGGCTGATGTGATGTGGGAGTGGGTAGTACTTACCTACGCAGAATGCGTTGGATCTTCAGGTTTCCCTCGACGGACGGACATTCACAGCGGGGCAGTTCCCTCCAGGCATGCATCCTAACACACATGTATGTCTTTTTTGCGCACTCGCGGTATATTCTTCATACAATGCTGACCGTCTCCTACAGGCCTACACAGACCTAGAACCGAGCACCGGATCGATCTTCCTGCACATGACAATGTCCGAATGGCCAAACCCCGTCCGGGGCAACCTCCTCAAGTCGAACTCGAACGGGACATACTTTGGCTTGTCGATCGAGAATGTGAACCGGAATGACATAGGATTCGTCAATTTTGACAAGTTCGTTGGGCCGGACGGAATTGCGATGGTCAACGTTGTGGCGAATCCGGCGGAGGCTACGCTTTCTGGGAGCAAGGAGCTTCAGACGCGGATCACGCACGATGATGGTGAGTGAATTCTGTTTTTCACCAATCGTATGACGTAGAGGCTGACTGTAGACTTTTCAGGTGGTACTTGGAGACCTCCTACGCCCCCAAAGCTTGATTCCCAGGGGAAGACGTATCCTTGTTCGAATGTTGTACGCGCTCTCGTTTTGCCTTTGTGATGTGGCCCGACTATCTTTTTATTACAGGGGTGTGCCCTGCATGTGCACGGGTACACTGGGTGTATCGATGCACGTGCAACATACAGCAGTCCTGGCGTCGTCGGTGTCGTGATGGCGGTCGGAAACGTTGGCAAGGTGCTTGCTCCTTACATCGAGAGTGATACCTTCCACTCTCGCGATGGCGGTTTCACATGAGAAGAAGTCCACAAAGACGCGCATCTATGGGAGTTCGGCGACTCCAGATCGATCATCGTGATCGTCAACGACGAGGAACCCACTGACCACGTTTTGTTTACCACGGACGAAGGCCTCTCGTGGTGGCAGTATCAGTTCAGCAACGACAATCTGCGGATCAAGTCGGTCATTACGGTCCAGGAAGATACGAGCAGGAAGTTTATGCTCCTCGGTCACCCGCCGCACGACTCCATGTCCTCGACTATTGTGCATATTGACTTTACGTCGTTGATGCACAAAGAATGTAGGTTTCGCTGCTCATGTTATTGTGCATGGTGGGCTGAAATATAACTGTCATAGGTGTGCTGGATATCGAGGACCCAGGTCATGATGACTTTGAGATCTGGAGTCCAAGTGAGGATCCGGTCGTCAGGTATATTCCTAGCTGTCTGCCGTGTTGCAATCCCGCTTACGAGTTTTCATCAAGACGCTGTACCATCGTCGCAAGCGCGAAGCTAATTGCATTGTTGGTAAGCAGTACAAGGCCGAGGACGTTATCCTAGATGAGACCGAGACAACAGTCTCAATAAGTGATTTAATAGCAACACACGTTGTGAAGATCTCCATGCACAACTGATCGCAAATGCACTGTTTCATCTGATTAGTGACCATGGAACAAAATCGCACATGCCAAACACGTACAATATTGGAGTGTACCCGGGTGATGGTCTTACACCTCGATTGCAAGGATCTGTGGTTGTCTCAGCATCAATGTTGATGACGTCACAAGATCTAACTGTGATATCGTAGGGAGAGTGCACGGAAGTGATTCGTGCATGATGGCTGTATGTGGGGGTGGCGAAACAGCTTGGGCGACGTTTGGACGAGTCAGTAGCGTATCAGAGGTTGACAAATGGAACCGCACATACAGAACAAGACAGACCCAGAGAGCTAACTGCACGTCGATGGAGTGACAGCAGTATCTAGATGGACATCTGTAAGCAGAGAAGGTGAAGCATAGCAGGACCGACGCGGTATCTGTGATGGAACGGCGTGAGATGTGCGCAGCTTTTCTGCCACCTGCGACATGTACACCGGTGCCTAATTCGTCCCGCTGAAATATGCCGAGGATTGCAGATCACCTTCGACGCAATCGATTAGTTGTGATCTGTGTGCCCATCTTGCAACCATACTGTCGTGACTTGTGGTGGTCTGACATGTATGAATATGGTCAAAACGGGTACGACGGTATGCACGGGTACCGAAGAGTCTAGTAAATGCCGAACGTGGGCTTGGTGGGCGTTACTCGGCATACATATAGATGATGAAGATTAGCGCCGAAGCCACGAGGAGACTGCGTGGTCGTGGCTTGCTGTGAACATGATGCATCCAAGTGAGGGTAATGGGTTAAAGACGACCACGACATACATTAAGCTTGTCCCGACACTCACCTTCACCCAGCGTCACCCCGAGTTTCTTCCAGTATTGCGTCGCAGATAGACATGGATGAGCTGTTCCAAAGTGCGAGGAATGCGTATCGGCGCGTTAAAGGGCTCCCAGTGCCGCAGTTGTTCCTAGTGCCACAGTTGCCTCCAGAAGCGCATGTGGTGCTACGTGGTCATACAGGATCGGTATTGTCAGTGGTGTTCCTGCCCGATGGCAACCGGGTCATCAGTGGCTCCGACGACGACAGTGTTCGAGCATGGAGGGTAGAAGACGGTGGTGAGGTGGGGACAGTGATGAAGGAGGGACGTGGGCTGTTGGCAGTTGCTGCCTCAAGTGATGGTCAATGGATAGCGACGGGAGGGCGGGATAACAAGGTCACGATCTGGAATGCAACGACGCACGAAAAGGTCGTCGAGTTGGAGGGGCACTCGCATGCAGTGCGGTCGTTGGATTTCTCCCCGGATTCGGCGAGGGTTGTGAGTGGATCGTGGGACAAAACGGTGATTGTCTGGAGCACGACGACGCAAGAACGACTCGCAACTCTCACAGGACACACGGACTCGGTTGACTCGGTCCCGGTATCACCAAATGGCAACCAGATCGCCAGTTGTGCCTGGAATGCTGAGATACGAATCTGGCAAATCGACTCCGGCGAACTGGTCATCCCGCCGATCGAAACGGATGCAAATTCACTCGCATGGGCCACTGATGGCCAGCGACTCATCGCTGGGTGTACCCGAACATATCGACTGTCATATGTATATTAGGTCAGCTACTGGAGACTAGGTGTACCCAGTCCATCAAAATCTTTGATCCATCCACTGGCTCACTGCTCGCGAAATGCAAGGGCCATACCAGCTATGTTGTCTCGCTTGCAGTCTCACGCAGTGGGAATTTCTTCGCATCTGCGTCATGGGACCGCACAGTCCGTCTCTGGGACTCGACTACACAGTAGCAAATTGGAGTCCCTCTTCACCACGGCCACTGGGTCAGATGCGTGGCGATCTCACCTGATGGCGGCCATCTTGTCAGTGGGGGAGACGACAACAACGTTCGCATCTGGAGCTTGAAAGGCATCATTGATCCTTCGCTTCTCGGGAACACATCAACAACATTGAATAATGTAGTACGTCCCCACGTTTCCACATGTCCTCTCAACTAATGGACCCCCCGACCAACTTCCCCCTGTCATTAAGCTCACTCCGCCCACGGGAGATACCTCAGAGACGGCGGTTCATCCACCAGAAGCCTCTATTCAAGCACCAGGTTTGTCGGTGTCATCCCCGAAACCACAGCCTACTTCTTCGACGACGCACCTGTTGTCCGCTGTGCCTACATCCTGCACACCTTCATCGTCAACTGCAGTTGTGCCGTGCGCACGGCTGGCCCTGTTGGAGGATCTACTTCTCAAGTGCCCCCCGTGTCCACTGCAGGACGATGACCCCCCTTTGCTGGGCGTCTTGTCTCCGGAAGAAATAGGGGGGATGCACGAAGAACGACGACGTAACGGTACATTTTCTGACGACTTCAGCACCGGTCCAACAGAAGATTACCAGTCCGACCTCTATTCTGGGCTGTCGACATCACCCCCTGCTCCGTTCCATCATTCCATCATGTCAAGCTCGCTAGTCTCCTCGCGTATGTCCCGCTCGTCTCAGCGGTCGGGGAATGGTGGGGATGCATTGGGCTCGGCGACGTCCGCAGGTGGCGCGATCGGACATGAGCTCCACTCAGACGCACAACAGGATGACGTCGCGACCTCCGAAGAACTTGCTGGAGCATTCAACTCTTGTATTTACCTGCCAGAGTTTCAGAACCCTTGGCAGCAGGATGATTGGTAGCATTTGGCGCTCAACGACACTTCATCTATTTTTTTTTGTGAACTCTTTCATGCATCATTCAGAATGTCCTACAGTCTGAAATTAGTCGCTCGTGGATGTCTTCCGTCACCTCGTTATCTTCACTTTGCCTCTGTATAGCTCTGAGCTACCTATATCCATTTCTAGTTAAGTTCACCTCCTCCGTGTATAGAGATCCAACATGAGCTTCCACCTGGTTTTGCATCTTTATTTTGCACCAGTAACCCTATTTTCTGTAGATGTGCCAACACAACTTTATATTGTCACTGTTGAACGCTCAGTAAGAGTCTACGACCGTTAATCATGATCAACTTCTGAATCCCAGTCCGAATCCCAGCGTGGGTGGGCCATCATGCCATATGCTTTCAAGCACTGTAGTTATCGACTCTCTCTGCAGCCTTAGAACTTCATCACAGACATCTTCCACAACTTCTCGGAGCTCTATGGCACCACCAGAAACTGCTAGATCAATTGCCCGATATCCAGCGCGAGGAGCACCCAACAATCAGGAGTATCATTGTATCACGGCCGTCGGTATTCCTGCAGTGTCGCTATCTCCTCGGGAGATAAGACGCTCAAAAGTGGAAGTTCGACATCCTGCTCTGAAACTTGCAGGGACGTAGGAAGCACGTTTCTCCATGGGACGAACGGTGTGGGCATCGGGGCTGCAGTTGACGATGAAGGTACGCATAGTAGTGCGACCATGAGCGACGAGTCTGTCAGTTTCGCCTGTGGCTTTGAGGTATCCATGGGTAGGGTGGTTACAATGTCAGGAAGAGACGCCAATGTCCCATTGTCGACCTCGTAAGTGGAGGATACGGGGTTGACAGCTCGTAAGAGAGGTATTAGTAGAGGCAGAGCGAGATGTTTCAGACGTAACCTCTCCAGCACTTCAACAACTTGCCCTTCCACGCGAAGTGACCTTTCTTGCACTGGCAGTGGGCGAGCAGTTTGCTGCATGTCGCTGTCTGCTGGGTTGACATGTGGTTAACGTTGGCCGCAGCAGGTGTGCGACAATATGTGATACCACTACCTGTGCTCGAGCTCGTCGGGTAATGGTCCTACCTCGAACGCAAACATCTGTGGTGGTCTCAGCATCAATGTTGATGACATCACAAGATCTAACTGTGAAATCGTAGGAAGAGTGCACGGAAGTGATTCGTGCACGATGGCTGCGTGTGGGGGTGGCGAAACAGCTATGGGCGACGTTTGCACGAGTCAGCAGCGTATCAGAGGTGGACAGACTTAACCGCACATCCAGAGCAAGACAGACGCAAAGAGCTAACTGCACGTCGATGAAGTGACAGCGATATCTGGATGGACATCTGTAAGAGAGAAGGTGAAGCATAGTAAGATCGACGCGGTATCTGTGATGGAAACGGCGTGAGATGTGCGCGGCTTTTCTGCCACCTGCAACATGTACAGCGGTGCCACGCCCCGCTGAAACATGCCGAGGATTGCAGAACGCCTTCGACGGAATTGGTTAGTTGTGATCCGTGTGCCCATCTTGCAAACATACCGTCGTGACTTCTGGTGGTTTGACATGTATGAGCATGGGTGCCGGAGAGTCTAGTACATGCCGAACGTGGGCTTGGTGGGCGTTACTCGGCATACATATATGTAGATATGATGAAGATTAGCGCCGAAGCCACGAGGAGACTGCGGGCCGTGGCTTGCTGTGAACATGATGAATGCCAGTTGGGGTAATGGGCTAAAGAGACGACCACGAGGCTGTCCTGAAACACACTTTCACCCAGCGTCCCCTTTAGTCTTTCTCTGTATCACGTCGCAGATAGACATGGATCAGCTCTTCGAAAGGGCGAGGAGTGCGTATCGGCGCATTAGAGGGCCCCCAGTGCCGCATGTGGTGCTACGTGGTCATACAGGTCGGGTACGCTCAGTGGCGTTCCTGCCTGATGGCAACCGGGTCATCAGTGGCTCCGAGGACGGCAATGTTCGAGCATGGAGGGTAGAAGACGGTGGTGAGGTGGGGACAGTGATGAAGGAGGGACATGGGGTATTGGCAGTTGCTGCTTCAAGTGATGGAAAATGGATAGCAATAGGAGGGTGGGATAACAAGATCAGGATTTGGAATGCAACGACCCACGAAAAGGCCGTTGAGTTGGAGGGGCACTCGCATGCAGTGTGGTCGTTGGATTTCTTCCCGGATTCGGCGAGGGTTGTGAGTGGATCGTTGGACAAGACGGTGATTGTATGGAGCACGACGACGCGAGAACGACTCGCAACTCTCACAGGACACAGGAACTCCGTTGACTCGGTCCGGGTATCACCAAATGGCTCCCAGATCGCCAGTTGTGCCTGGAATGCTGAGATACGAATCTGGCAAATCGACTCCCGCAAACTGGCAATCCCGCCGATCGAAGCACGTACATTTTCACTCGCATGGACCACCGATGGCCAGCAACTCATCGCCGGGTGCTGGGACGGTGCCATCAAAATCTTTGATCCATCCACTGGCTCACTACTCGCGGAATGCAAGGGCCACATCAGCCACGTTATCTCGCTTGCAGTCTCACGCAATGGGAATTTCTTTGCATCTGCGTCATGGGACCACACAGTCCGTCTCTGGGACTCGACTACACGACAGCAAATCGGAGTCCCTTTTGAGCACGACTGCGATGTAAATTGCGTGGCGCTCTCACCTGACGGCAGCCATCTTGTCAGCGGGGCAGACGACAACAGTGTTCGCATCTGGAGCCTGAAGGGCATCATTGATCCTTCGCTTCTCGAGAACACACCAACAACATCAAAGGATGCAAGCTCATGGATCCCCATCCAGGTCGACGACGCAAATCTTGTGAAGGACGCCCCAAAGGAAGCCACTCCTGCATTGAAGAGGCGTCCCAGCGAGTCATCATCCTTACGCGATTTCCTCGATGTCAGTCTTCCGTCACGTTAACGTTTGAGCTCGTTCTCAGTCTCCCTTCAGTGTCCCGCAGTGGTACCTCTCGCTGACAACACATCCGACCCGCTGTACAGCGACTTCTTTGTTGCCGATTCGCCTCAGGCTCGTGACATTCTCTCCATTTTCACTTATATGCTCATACAACTTGTCCAGGTTCCGCTTCCACTCCCACAACACCAACCTCCCCAGAGCAGAAAGGCGACGTTTGGTGACATATTCACTCGCAAGCCGAAAGATAGACAGAATAAGGTGCGTTTATCGCAGCATCGTTTCTTGCTATTCACTAACTTCGTGACCTACCTCTGGGCAGATGCGATCTCAGGCAGATCCCAGACAACCTGACCATGCAGCACAAGCAGAAAGTCCTGTAGATGTAAGAGAGCGTCTTCTCGCCGTCACGAGCCGTTGTGCTAATGCTAGTCGAAACCCGCAGAAGGATACCACTCGTCAAGAGCTCACGTCACAGGATGACGGCAAAAGGTTGGATTTCGATCTAAATTGTGCCACCGACTGCGGATCCACTCCCACTCCCAACGCTCGATCTTCCGCTTCTGCAACTCAAACCAGACAACAAGTTCAGGGCCGAGTCCATCGAATGCGCCAAGTCTTCATGCGCCGTCGCAAGGGATCTACTGCGCAAACACAGCATCGCTTCGAAGGGTTAGGAGCTACAGATGGACATTCTACAGAGGCATGTAGTCATATCTCCTATTCATTTCTATTGCAGGGTCTAACATGTCACGTATCTAGCTGCGTGATGTGGACGGTTCCTTCGTAGGTGTGAGTATCATTATTGGTCTGCGGTTTGTGCCATCGTAAATATTGAATGATCGTCCCATACAGAGCTCACACAATCAGCGCGGACAAAGGCGGGCCCGGGGACAAAAGCGAGCCCAGATTGCAGAAGCGCGGACTAGGCTGGTATGTCGGTTGATCCACCATTGTTGTCACCAGATATTAATCAGAGACCACGACAGATCTTCGCATGGGAAACAGGGCCAGCACCCCACGAGATCGAGCGCGGGTGGTTCTTTCACTGCTGTTCATACATCTGTTACGGCCAACGCGATCCAAATATCAATTCCGTCGCGAACGAGGTTCAGTCACGCGCTCGCCTCGGACGCGTAAAATTGCGTTTCCTCGGAGGACTTGATCGATTGTTGATAACGTTACATGTGAAGAAACCTTCTGCTGCTCCCACCACCACCCCTCTGTCGAGCGGCCTACCCCCCGACCAACCTCCCCCCGTCGTTATAATCACTCCACCTGTGGTACATACCCCCGAGACGGCAGTTCATCCACCAGAAGCCTCTGGTCAAGGACCTAGTTTGACGGTGTCATCCCTGCAACCACATCCTACATCCTCGACGCACCCGTTGTCCACTGCGCCTACATCCTGCGCATCTTCATCGTCAACTGCAGTCATGCAGTCCACACGGTTGGCCCTGTTGGAGGATCTGCTTCGTCAGTGCCCCCCACAGGAAGATGACCTCCCTTTGCTGGGCGTCTTGTCTCCGGAACAAATAGGGAAGATGCACGAAGAGCGACGACGCAACGGTACATTCGCTGACGACTTCAGCACCGGTCCAGCGGAAGATCACCGGTCCTGAGTCTACTCTGGGCTGTCGACATCGCCGCCTTCTCACTTTCAGTATTCCGTCACAAAATCTGCCCTGGCACTACCTTGACTCGGGTGGTGGTCTCCACAAGTCACATGGCAGACCAACCACCACTGACGGGAGCACAGAGACAGTCGTTCCTTTCTGAAACCTAGAGCATCGTGTAGCGACCGGGTCCATGTAACACTAGTTTCACATATGCCTGATTCGAAGGAGTCCATCGCGAAAAATGTGCCGTCTAACATTGATACAGTATGACATGCAGAATAACAATAATACCCTAAGCAGAGAGAGGAAATGCATCAGAATAACCATAAGTGAGACTCGGAGAGCGGGCGTGGTGGGTCAGTCGTTCCTTTCCTCCAATGGTTAGAGTGGCGCCCTAGTGGATCATGCTGCGACTTGGTTCCACCGACATCGTGTGAACGCGAAGTACAACTAAACTGTCAGAATTCAAAATTCTACCCTGATGGAGCGAGCGAAGCTGGATGAAAGGTCCGGCCCGATCGGCGGTAAGTTGGTTCGTGAGCGTTTGCCGTAAGGTGGCCTTGGCCCACGAGTGGGTGTGCAGGTGAGAGTGCGGGTGGGCTGGCGAAGTGGGATCGGGCGTGCAAAGTAGGAATAGATGGGAGCGGAAGTACATGAATGGGAGCGAGACTGGATGGATGGGAGCGGGACTGGATGGATGAGAGCAGGATTGGATGGATGAGAGCGACCGGATCGGGCTACTAGTAGAAGAGCACCGCTGCAACCTTCTCGAGGACAGTCCGGGGAGGGTACGATACGGCCCTCCGTCTCTGCTACCGTCGGAACGCCCTACGGCGAAACAAGGGGCATCAGCGATTGCGCACGTGTCAAGGAATAAAAGGCATCGAATGGCGGTGAGGGCGGGGACTCATGGGGACTGAAAGAGCGAAACAAACGAACGAACAACGAAAGACAAGACAAGACAAGAAACAGACATATACATACCGTGACAAAATCTATCTCCTCGGGCTTCTACACCTTCGTCTTCCTCACAACCTTCCAGAATAAATATAGCCCGAGGAAGAGCGGGGAATTCATGTCTGCGCAGCGAGATCGATCAGTGGCACCGTCCATCCGTCCATCCATCCGTCCGTTGGCGACGCGAAAGAAAGAAAGAAGGAAGGAAGGAAGGGAAGAAGGAAGAAGGAAGCTCGACACGCGCACGTACACCACATGTGCATGAGGAATGGCGAAATATCTGGTGTTCAAGTTGGAGTGACAAACGTGATCGGGCGTTTTACTACAATCAGTTTACCAACTTTGGTGTGCATACATCACTTCGCATCTACACTATCCAACCATATTGGGGGCTGAAATGTCACGGGTTTCATTTCAGAGTGTCGTGTACCATGATATTATCGACGGGGACGTGTACGTTTCTCAAGATGAAGGTAAAAGTGGAGTAGGGTAACGGATATACCGTCAGGCGAGGTCGTGGTGGTGATAGAACACTCCTTCAACAACAGATATGTGAGTAATACGACCCTTCCCAAGTCCTCCTTTTCACAACCTGGCACGCAGGCGTTCGCGTTGACTACAGGCACGACTCACTACCGCAACGAGGATCGGGGCAAGACTTGGCGCTCGTTCGATGTTCCTGCACTGCCCAGCTACACACCTAAACCACTTTCCTTTCATTCGGATCCAACCAAGTGGGACCATATCCTTTATTAAGGAACTATCTGTATACAATGAGGCTGGGGCGAGGTTGTGATGAGACAGTAAGCATCCACAGTCCACGGATCACTAGCCGCGCGCTTACTCTTCTACAGACATACTACACTGCCGATGGTTTCGTTTCAACTCCCAAGGAGCTTCTCAAAGAGACTTCGAGATGTCAATTCGCGCACAGTTCCAAATACTTCAAACATGATGCACATGAAAATCTGATATACTGTGTCGGACATGACTCTTCTAGTACTGGTTCCTCGCACTCGCTCACGTCGTCCCGACTCTTCTCCTCGTCTGACTTCTTCGTAACCTTGAACGTCGAGGATCTCGGTATAGGAAAGAACGCCAAAGGCCTCGTGGTGTTTGCTATCGTATCCAAGTTCGCGGTCGTCGCACTCAAGGATTTGACGCCCGGAAGCGGGGGTGACATGCTCCTGTATGTGACGGTGGGCACCAAAGAGTGGGCGAAAGCGCAGTTCCCGCATGCCTCCCAGGCGCGCCTGCGGGAGAATGCATACACGATCGTCGAGTCGACTGTGCACTCACTGGCCGTCGACGTGATGCTCCAGGACCAGAGCACGATTGGGACTCTGTTCGTCAGCAACTCCAATGGGACTTTCTTCGTCGAGAGTTTGAAAGACACGAATCGGAACAGTGGTGGATACGTGGACTACGAGAACGTGTATGGGATCGAGGGGTAGGGATTGCGAATGTGGTCATAAATGCGCAGGACGTGGAGAGGAAGAACATGCCGAAGAAGTTGAGGTCGATGATCACTCTAGATGATGGTGAGTCGCGTGACAGTCATACTCATCTCCTTTCCTACTCACACCCCGAAAGGAAGCAGCTGGTCTACATTGCTTCCCCCCACCAGGGACAGCGAAGGTAAACAAATCTCGTGTAACCCTTCCGACACTACCGACTGCTCGCTGCACCTACATTCCGTGACGGACCCACACAACTTTGGACGCATCTTCTCTTCCCCTGCACCAGGTCTTGTCATGGGTGTCGGCTCGATCGGCAAGCAGCTCGCCCCTTACGAGGAGTGTGATACTTTCCTGAGCACAGACGCCGGCCTGACGTGGAACATGGTCCACACAAACGCGCACTTGTATGAGTTCGGAGACTCGGGAAGTATTCTCGTGATCGTGAACGACTCGAGATGACGGATTCTGTGAGCTACTCTACCGACTTTGGAGGCACATGGTACGTGGCATCACTGGGGCACGCTCTCACTTGGCCGAATACTTGTCTTTTCACTAGGAAATCGTTCAAACTCGGACTCAGCGCGCGCACGAGAGGGCTGACCACAGTGTCGGACTCGACGTCTCAGAAATTCATGCTGCTCGCTCAGATTTCGCGGCAGGACCAACAGGACGGCCAGGGTCGCTACGCTGTTATGTTCCTTGATTTTGCACCCACACGGTCCCGTCAGTGTGGCGACAACGACTTCGAACAATGGTACGCGCGCGGCAGGCGTGATAAGGAGTGTATGATGGGTGTCAAGGTGAGCTCTCATCAGAAAGGAGGTCAAGACAGTGATGACTTACATGACCAAAACTCAGCAATGGTACAATCGCCGCAAGCCTGACGCAAACTGTTATGTCGGTGACAAGTTCATTGATCCGGTCCTGCACGACGATCAATGCCCATGCGAGGACCACGACTATGAGTGGTGCGTTTCTTCTTGCTAGCCTTCGGCGTTCGCATCCTCATACAATGCCGACCATCTCCCACGGGCCTACACAGTGCTAGAATCGAGCACCGGATCGATCTTCCTGCACATGACCATCTCCGAATGGCGAAACCCGTTCTGGGGCAACCTCCTCAAGTCCAACTCGAACGGGACGTACTTTGGCTTGTCGATCGAGAATGTGAACCGGAATGACATAGGATTCGTCGATTTCGAGAAGTTCGTTGGGCTGGATGGGATTGCGATGGTCAACGTTGTGGCAAATCCGGCGGAGGCTACGCTTTCTGGAAGCAAGGTGCTCCAGACGCGGATCACGCACAATGATGGTGAGTGAACTGTGTTTTTCACCGGTCGTGTGACGTAGAGGCTGATTGTGGATTTTTCAGGTGATACTTGGAGCCCTCTTACGCCCCCCAAGCTTGACTCCCAAGGGAAGACCTATCCCTGTTCGAACGTTGTACGCCCTCTCGTGTTGCCTTTGTGATGGGACCTCACTATCTTTGTATTACCGTGACAGGGGTGTTCCCTGCATGTGCACGGGTACACGGAGCGTATCGATGCACGTGCAACATACAGTAGTCCCGGCGTCGTCGGCGTCGTGATGGCAGTCGGAAACGTCGGCGAGGTGCTTGCTCCTTACACCGAGAGTGATACCTTCCTCTCTCGCGATGGCGGTTTCACGTGGGAAGAAGTCCACAAAGACGCGCATCTATGGGAGTTCGGCGACTCTGGGTCGATCATCGTGATCGTCAACGACGAGGAACCAACTGGCCACGTCTTGTTTACCACGGACGAAGGCCTCTCGTGGCGGCAGTATCAGTTCAGCAACGACAAGCTGCGGATCAAGTCGATCATTACTGTTCTAAGATCAGACTTGGATCAAAGCCGGAGACGAGTAGTTATACAGATTAACCCATACGTTTCCTAGAACTATAGGCATCGTATACATCGATCGAGATGAAGGTCACCCGAACATCGTCGAGGCTCAGCCGATGCATCTCGATTCATAACTTACTGTGCGTAAACGGCGATGACAGACCGACATGCCTCAGCCTTTGAGCCAAGCACTTCAACAACTCGCCCTTCCATGCGAAGTGACCTTTCCTGCACTGCACTGTGCGGGCGAGCAGTTTGCTGCACGTCGCTGTCCGCTGGGTTGACATGTGGTTAACGTTGGCCGCGGTAAGTGTGCGACGATGTGATACCATCACCCGTGCTCGAGCTCGTCGGGTAGTGGTCCTAGCTCGAGTGCAAATATCTGTGGTGGTCTCAGCATCAATGTTGATGACATAACAACAAGATCTAACTGTGATATCGTAGGGAGAGTGGACAGAGGTGATTCGTGCATGATGGCTGCGTGTGGGGGTGGCGAAACAGCTACGGGCGACGCTTGCACGAGTCAGCAGCGTATCAGAGGTGGACAAATGGAACCGCACATCCAGAGCAAGACAGACCCAGAGAGCTAACTGCACGTCGACGGAGTGACAGCGGTATCTAGATGGACATCTGTAAGTAGAGAAGGTGAAGCACAGCAGGACCGACGCGGTATCTGTGATGGAACGGCGTGAGATGTGCGCAGCTTTTCTGCTACCTGCGACATGTACAGCGGTGCCTAATTCGCCTCGCTGAAATATGCCGAGGATTGCAGACCACCTTCGACGCAATCGATTAGTTGTGATCTGTGTGCCCATCTTGCAACCATACCGTCGTGACTTGTGGTGGTCTGACATGTATGAATATGGTCAAAATGGGCACGACGGTATGCACAGGTGCTGGAGAGTCTAGGACATGCCGAACGTAGGCTAGGTGGGCATTACTCGGCATACATATAGATGATGAAGATTAGCGCCGAAGCCACGAGGAGACTGCATGGTCGTGGCTTGCTGTGAACATGATGCATCCAAGTGAGGGTAATGGGTTGACCACGACGTACATTAAGCCTGTCCCGACACATACTTTCACCCAGCGTCCCCCGGAGTCTCTTCCAGTATCGCGTCGCAGATAGACATGGATCAGCTCTTGGAAAGGGCGAGGAGTGCGTATCAGCGCATTAGAGGGCTCCCAGTGCCGCAGTTGTCCCCAGAACCGCACGTGGTGCTACATGGCCATACAGATCGGGTATGCTCAGTGGCGTTCCTGCCCGATGGCAACCGGTTCATCAGTGGCTCCTCCGACGGCAGTGTTCGAGCATGGAGGGTAGAAGACGGTGGTGAGGTGGGAACAGTGATGAAGGAGGGACGTGTGGTGTGGGCAGTCGCTGCTTCAAGTGATGGACAATGGATAGCGACGGGAGGGAGTGATACCAAGGTCACGATTTGGAATGCAACGAACCACGAAAAGGTCGTGGAGTTGGAGGGGCACTCGCGTTCAGTATGCTCGTTGGATTTCACCCCGGATTCGGCGAGGATTGTGAGTGGATCATGGGACAAAACGGTGATTGTATGGAGCACGACGACGCGAGAACGACTCGCAACTCTCACAGGACACACGGACGAGGTTTCCTCGGTCCGGGTATCACTGAATGGCAGCCAGATCGCCAGTTGTGCCTGGATTGCTGAGATACGAATCTGGCAAATCGACTCCGGCGAATTGGCAACCCCGCCCATCGAAGCAGATGCATTTTCACTCGCATGGACCACCGATGGCCAGCAGCTCATCGCCGGGTGCTTCCTGTCCATCAAAATATTTGATCCGTCCACTGGCTCACTACTCGCGCAATGCAACGGCCACACCGGCAGCGTTGTCTCCCTTGCAGTCTCACGCAATGGGAATTTCTTCGCATCTGCATCATGGGACAGCACAGTCCGTCTCTGGGACTCGACTACACGACAGCAAATCGGATACCCTCTTTACCACAGCGGCAGGGTCAGATGCATGGCAATCTCACCTGATGGCAGCCATCTCGTCAGTGGGGCAGACGACAAAAATGTTCGCATCTGGAGCCTGAAAGACATCATTGATCCTTCGCTCCTCGAGAACACATCAGCGACATCGAAGGATGTAGTACGTCCCCACGTTTCCACCTGTCCTCTCAGCTCATGGACCCCATGCAGGTCGACGATGCAAAGCCTGGGAAGGACGCCCCAAAGGAAGCGACTCCTGCATTGAAGAGGCAGCCCAGCGAGTCATCATCCCTGCGCGATTTCCTCGACGTCAGTCTTCCGTCACGTTAACATTTGAACTCGTTCACAGTCCTCCTCCAGTGTCCTGCAGTAGTACCTCTCGCTGACAACACATCCGACCCACTGTACAGCGACTTCTTTGTTGCTGATTCGCCTCAGGTTCTTGACATTCTCTCCATTTTCACTTATATGCTCATACAACTTGTACAGGTTCCACTTCCACTCCCACAGCACAAACCTCCGCAGAGCGGCACGGCAACGTACGGTAATATATTCACTCGCAAGCTGAGGGATAGACAGAATAAGGTGCGTTTATCGCAGCATCGTTTTTTGCTATGCACTAACCTCGTGACCTACCTCTGGGCAGACCCAATCTCAGCCAGATCCCAAACAACCTGTCCATGCAGCACAAGCAGAAGGTTCTGTAGATGTAAGAGACCGTCTTCTCGCCGTCACGAGCCGTTGTGCTAACGCTAGTTGAACCCCGCAGAAGGATGCCACTCATCAAGAGCTCACCTCACAGGATGACGGCAAGAGGTTGGATTCCGATCTAAATCGTGCGACCGACTGCGGATCCACTCCCACTCCCAACGCTCGACGTGCCGCCTCTGCAACTCAAACCAGACAACAAGTTCAGGGCCGAGTCCATCGAATGCGCCAAGTCTTCATGCGGCGTCGCAAGGGATCTACTGCGCAAACACAGCATCGCTTCGAAGGGTCAGGAGCTACAGACAGCCATTCCACAGAGGCATGTAGTAGTCATATCTCCTGTTCATTTCTATTGCAGGGTCTAAAGGTCACGTATCTAGCAGCGCGATGTGGACGGTTCCCTCATAGGTGTGAGTGCCATTATTGGTCTGCGGTTTATGCCATCGTAAATATTGAATGATCGTCCATACAGGGCTCACACAATCAGCGCGGACAAAGGCAGGCCCGGGGACAAGAGCGAGCCTGGATTGCAGAAGCGCGGACTAGGCTGGTACGTCGGTTGATCCACCATTGAGGTCACCGGATATTCATACAGAGACCACGACAGATCTTCGCATGGGAAACAGGGCCACCACCCCACGAGATCGAGCGTGGGTTGTTCTTTCACTGCTGTTCATACATTTGTTACGGCCAACGCGATCCAAATATCAATCCAGTCGGGAACGAGGTTCAGTCACGCGCTCGCCTCGGGCGCGCAAAATTACGTTTCCTCGGAGGACTTGATCGATTGTTGGTAACGTTACATGTGAAGAAACCTTCAGCTGCTCCCACCACCACCCCTCTGTCGAGCGGCCTACCCCCCGAGCAACCTCCCCCCGTCGTTACGATCACTCCACCTGTGGTAGATACCCCCGAGACGCCAGTTCATTCACCAGAAGGCTCTGTTCAAGGACCGAGTTTGACGGTGTCATCCCCGCAACCACATCCTACATCCTCGACGCACCCATTGTCCACTATGGTTACTTCCTGCGCACCTTCATCGTCAACTGCAGCCAGGCAGTCCACACGGTTGGCCCTGTTGGAGGATCTGCTTCGTCAGTGCCCCCCGCAGGAAGATAACCTCCCTTTGCTGGGCGTCTTGTCTCCGGAAGAAATAGGGAGGATGCACGAAGAGCGACGACGTAACGGTACATTCGCTGATGAGTTTAGCACCGGTCCAGCGGACGATCACCAGTCCGGAGTCTATTCTGGACTATCGACACCGCCCCCTGCTCAGTTCCAGTATTCCATCACGTCAAGCTCGCCAGTTCCCTCGCGTTTGTCCCGCTTGTCTCAACAGTCGGGGAGTGGTGGAGAGGCACTGGGTCAGGCGACGTCCGCAGGTGGCGCGATCGAACCTGAGCTCCTGTCGGACGCACAACAGGATGACATCGCGAACACCGAAGAAGCTGCCGGAGCATTCACTTCCTGTATTTACCTGCCAGAGTTTCAGAACCCTTGGTAGTATTTGGCGCCCAGTGACACTTCATCTATTTTTTGTGAACTCTTTCATGCATCGTTCAGAATGTCCTACAGTCACTCGTGGATGTATTCCGTCGTGTCGTTATCTTCACTTTGCCTCGGTATAGCTCTGAGCTACCTATATCCCTTTCTAGTTAAGTTCACCTCCTTCGTGTATAGAGATATAACATGAGCTTTCACTGTGATTCTTTACATCTCCATGAGGCTGAATTCCCCCCATCCACGATGTCGTGAGGAGGTTGCCCTGGTTTGCATCTTTTTCGCACCAGTAGCCCTATGTTCTCAAGATGTGCCAACACAACTGTATATTATCGTCGTTGAAGGCTCCATAAGAAGAGTCTACGACTGTTGATCACAACCGACTTCTCATTCTCCCTCACCTGAGCATGTTTCATCACCATTTTCATGTTGGAAATATCGGCCGAGTGTACGAACGATGTCACTCGTGAGAACATTTCGTAGAGTATATAGGTAGATTATCTACGAGTTGTACCGCATCCGTTTGCAAAGGCTCCCGCCGTTTCCTCGCAGCCTGGCCAAACGTACCCGTCGTAACCGTGTTTACAACATTTCAGGCTGCAGGAGACACATTAACTATGATAGCGCAACCCCATAATCGCCGAGCATAGCCTTACATTGCTTCGTCGTCGAGCCCGGTGGTATCCCTGACGCGGGAATAGATCATGAGGAACGCCACGACGAGTCCAACCGCTACAAGGCACCATGTAGAAAGGAAAATACTCAGGTAACTGGAAGGGAAGGAAAACTATTAGACTCTGGCGCTATGGCACCATCAAGATGCAGAACGGAAGTCTTACGGGAAAACATCCATGCGCCATGCACCAGCCGCCCTAAGGGATTGAATGGAGTGGCGCCGTAATGGGACGAGTTCGCATCAATCTTGCTGACAGAGCGCTTGCGAGAACTATCATATTCGCGTGACTGTGTCAACTGGCAGTTTACCCCTCGTCACTGATGCAGACTTGTTCCTTACCAACTTGGACTCGACACTCTCCCTGGGGCTCAGTTCGGACCTTGAAGTACGTCTCCATCCCTTGCATCAAATCATACCAGTAACTTATACTACTATTTATCCCATCAGGACTGCCGCGGATGTCTTTTCAGCTGTGCAAACCGGTGGTTGGCCATTCCCTCGGTGAGTTGATACCCCTAATAATCGACCCATCATCGATGTGCTGATCCACCCCGTCCATCTGCTCTCGATCGTTGACGTGTGCCCATAGGTGCCGCACACGCCGTCCTCGATTCCGTCAACCTCCCGCTCCACCTCCCCGCCGGCACGACGGTCAAGACGGTCAGGTACGGTTTCCCGCGTGTCGGAAGCCAGGCCTTCGCGAACTACGTCGACGCCAACGTGCATCTGACCCACATCAACAACAAGCAGGACCCAATCCCGATCCTCCCGGGGATGTTCCTGGGGTTCGTCCATCCCGCGGGTGAGTTGCACATCCACGACTCGGGAGAGTGGGTGGCGTGTCCTGGTCAGTTCTTTTCTTTTCTTTCTATTTCCCATGGGATTCCGATTGTTGACGCGCAGCGGACTCGCAGGCCAGGATAACCCGAGCACAGAATGTATCGTCGGCGACGTGCCCAATATCTTCGAATCGGACGAGTCAGATCATGATGGCCCGTACAACGGTATCGAGATGGGCTGCTGATTTTCGCGCGTAGTTCATGGTGTTGGCGGTGGAACATGTACTGTGTGGAGGATGGCGTGTCCGGTGCTCGTTGGTGAAAGGGACACCGATGAGAATTGTTCCGCTTTACCCTTGGCTTGGGAAACGCATGGGGTCAAACATTCGTTTACTCTTTCTCTCTGCGTCCTTAGTTGTTATGGTCCCTGAGACAAATAGGGATCACGGTCACCGATTACACACGCGGAGTTTGCGCTGGAACCTTCATCGGACACAGAGATTTCGGTACTCCGTATGCGCTGCGCAGACGGTGATTGTTGGTTGACACCCAGGCAATACCATACTACAATATTAATCACTGTTCGCGCACAGCTATCATATTGATGTCAACTCTCATCTGATATCGGACATTGAAGCCTGCATCATTGATACATGCCGTCCGCCTGAGACCAAGAAAACAGAAACAAAAACACAACCTGGACCCCCCTGGCAGTCTACCCGTGACAGAACTCCACAAAGCGCTCCGACCATGCCCTGCCCATGAGGCAAGTCTGCGAGGAGAGGGTTGAACGTTGAGCACCGACCGACAACCTGCAGAAACAATTAGAAGAGCGCGGGCTCACGTATCGGTACCACGTCTCGGCGTCCTCAAACCCGGGCAGATCATCCTCCTTGCCTTCCAGCGGTACCCTGAGTCGCTGATAGGTGGTCATACGATATTATAGGATACATGCGAGGCCATGCACCCATCGCCCAGAGTGAGCATTAACGTGCATAGACGCCAAAATGTAACGATACACGCACGTGAGGAACGATCGTGTGCTTGTCTCTGAGCCTGATATTCGTCGCAGCCAGCACGCTAGGCAGACCCTGCGCGTTCAAAAACGCCCGAAATGCTTTCGAGTTGTCGTACAACGCATCCATGCTCCTGAACAGCGAATAGGTGACAATGTAGAGCTCATCAAAGCCGGGAACCTCAAACGGGAGTTTGCGCTTGTCGAATCTAGGGAACTATCACAGAATTGGTCTCAGCGACCCCATCGTATGGGAGAATCCGCTGAGGAAAGCGATGTACAACGAGGGCTTACCCTACCGGCTTGAACAAGCTGCTTGGTGATTCTCGCACAGACGCCCTCCCCCGCGTCGTGCACTGTCGCCCCTTCCTGGAATGCAAACCAGTTCAAGAAATACCCGACGATGGTCGCATGGTCGCCCGGGGCGAGGAGCCTTCCCCACGCTTCAAGCACGTCTTGCACGCCAACGTAGTTCGGATCGAGAATATTCGATGTCTCCACACGGTCGAATCGCACCGTCGGCGGAATGCCATACGCCGTCAGCTCCCCCTCGGTAATGGCTAGGGAGAGATACCTAGCGTCGGTGCTAAAGATGTGGAACGAGATTGGGAGCGCGCGGATACGCCGTGCGAATGTGCGGAGCTCATCTGAGAGCATGAAGTAAAGGCATCCATAGATATCCTCGGGCGTCGCCCCGTGAGCCATTCCCGCTTCGATGACAGTGTTCGTGCTAGAGTAACATAGTCTCCTTAGCCACTGGAACCCGAGTGCATGTGAGGATCGAACACTCACTCCCAGGACTGCAGGGGATCTGCAAACCCAGTTTGGAGCCATTCACCGGCAAGTGAAAAGAGGGAGGTGTTAGGCATGTTGAAATGCGCATTCATAGCCCCGAATGGCAGCACGATGCCGAGACGTCGGAAGTTGGACAAGGCAAGGCGGTGAGATGGTTTGAGCCCCATGTAGATGCAATGCAAATAGTCGATCTGAGAAGGCACATTCTGAACTCGATCGTACTCGATTTGGGCTTGGTCGATTGACATCGACACGGTGGTGTCATTGTACATATGAGCCGCTATGTCCTCTGTCAGCATGCAAGTCAAAGTCGAGTGGTCCCCGAGGGACTGCGTGACTGGCTGTGCACTGCTCTCCTGCAAGAAGGTAGTGATGAGATGCGAGATCTGGATGCGATACTCGGCAGGCAGGGAGACAGAGTACCAGAAGTGCAGCGCGATGTCAGCGGCAAGGGCCACGTCGGGAATGGTGGCTAAAATGAGAAGCAAAGTTATGTGGCGGGACACGACTGGACAGGCGCGGTCGTTGAGCAGGATCTTCAGATGGCCAGAATAATCTGGACCCAGCGCGTTGACGGTCCGTACGACATGCCTAAGATCTCCTGATGCTGAATGAACGCTTTAGTCAAAGAATATATGTGGCCATAAGAGATGATACAGACCAATGAAAGCAAGGGAAAGATCCCTGCTAAGCTCTGCCTCATTGTTCTGGAGGTTGACGACGTCCACCGCAGGTACATTACCCCACCTAATCCAAGGGATCAGAACGTGTGATTCCACTTAAGGTGTGCAAGTATACAATGCTAGTCCCACATCAAGCCTGCCACGCGACGGCCGGGTGGCCCGAGACTGTCCAGGCCCTGAGCTTCCGTCAACGAAAATGGGGGAGCGTCGTTCGATAGCCCAAATTGGCTGCCATTCATCCGACCTTATCTGAGCCCTACAGTCTGTTTCGGATGAGTGGCAGCGAGAGGTTCCTGGATGATGGTGCTCTGCATACCGTGTTTATGGATCTTCCAGTGTTTCTTCTGGCATTCCTGTACGCCTGCAGTTTAACGATGACCAGCATACAACATATCCACGATTGAGCTTACCTGCGAGCAATACGATACAAGCTTGCATGCACTGCAACGCGACTTGCCACGGTTTTCGCATGTTTGGAGCTGGTCGACCTCGACATTGGCACAGGGGAGGTAATCCAATGGGGAAAAGAGAGGTTTCGGGTTGTTCTTGATATCGTCTATGAAAGTTTGGTAAGAAACTCCTGGACATGCTTGGTGAGTTTACCCTCGAAGAACCCACCGGTGTTTTTGTCTGGATTGATCTTTCTGAGATTCCTGCTCTGAGCCATGGCGGAGAGAGCGAAGTTTGGAAGCTTTTGACGAGCAACCTGTATATGTAGGGACATTCACAACTGCCAAGACAACTGTGTGATATGGGACGATTCTTTGCAGACCTCAGGCGGGTAGAGTGGAGGGTAACGCACCACACCACCAAAAGGACTCACCTTCCATGGCGGCACGCGGCGCACTCTTGTCGACGAATAACATCGAATCCTACTTTGTTACAGCGTCTGCTTTTGGTCGCCGTCGACTCCCTGATTGATCCACCTCTGAACATCGCAACGGTCAACGTCCCCTCCAAGGCGAGAGTTACACCCAAACAGCGAGTCTCTTCGAGATCCGCAATATCAATAACATCTATATGGAAGTAGATGTTTCCAGCTGTCACTACGGTGATGAAAGGCGAAGGCAATCACATACCCTATTGCCAGAATGTATGCTTATTTCTAGCACGAGTTTTGAACAACACAAGGGGCAGCCAGTCACGTGTGGTCGCATAGGGAGGCTCTAGTAAGCAGTGGTCTACGGGGCCGTCCCACTAGCATAGCGACTGCCCAGGGTTGTCCATGACGTCCATGGTGGATATCGATTTGTGACCTCTGGAGTCTAGTAATTTCATTTCAAGATCCAAAGGAATCGAGAGGGGGCGTATCACGGTTATGTAACAACTCCGAAGCTCGATGGGATGGGCCCAGATCGTAAAAGCGGGCCCAACGGCAAGGCTCCAGAGCTCCACGATTGATCAGGACACCCGAGGGAAGCCGAGAGTCGAGACTTCTCTTTGACTTCTCTGCTATTATCTTGGTGGAGCGTTCAACCATCCGGCTATGAACTGCTCAACAGTATCGTACGCACTAAGCGCGAAAAAGAAGCCAAAACGACAGCAGTTGCCCGAACATGAAGCTGGGTGAAGTCGGGGAGAAGTCCAAGACACGCTTGTGTCAGTCATTATCAGTGGCAACAAGTTATATAAAGGTCCACGGCGTCCATGGCCTTTCTTCGCGTCGGACCGGATATCACCGAGTTGATCAGCAGCATGGTGCGGCACCTGTTGGGCTGTGGGTCCTAGTACGAGGTATGTAAAGGTCTGACAGGTTTGTTAGCAACCTCCATCTCTCAGCCCGTTTTCTCTCGCTACCATGTCGCATACCTCGAAGAGGTCTGTCGATCTCCCTCTAACGTCGCTACTGACAGTATCAGGACACGATAACACGATGGCTGGCTCCACGCTTTCGCTGTCACGACGGATAGGGAGAGGATGCTGAGCGATGGCGAGGATACTAGGATCAGGGTGTGGGATATGGAGACGCATCACAGGCTGAAGAATGGCGACTTCACCTGGTTCACCTGGTACGTCACCATCTCACCAGATGATCGATGATCGATTGACTGCGAGCGGTGATAGCTGTAGCATGATCATAAGTAAAGATATGAAAGACAACGTGCCTGCCTCGATGGAATGTTTGATCTGTCCAGATCAAACATTCAATCGAGACAGGACGCTCGCTTTCGATGAGAGCGGAGATAACGCAATCTGAGTGTACGACGTCAAGAGTGCACTCATGCTGAAGGTTGTTTTTCGAACGGTATTCAGGGAACACAGCAAACACAAGATTTCGGGCCTAGGAAAATAATATAGAAATACACAGGACGAGTGGGATAGAATGAGATGTTCTGGGATGTGTGTATGAGAGACATAGTTCGAGAGGAGTCGGGATTAGGGTTGGCACAGTAAATATAAATAAGTATGGGAAGAATACCCTTTTCATAGAACAAGACCTGCTTGTGAGTATTTGCGCGACCAGGCGCTCACCGCTGCGTCGTACATTGATGGGACGAGTACTTCAAGCACCGTATATTCCACCACTTTTAGATCTCATTCATCTCTTCGTCAATGATATCTTCAAAGAAACTCGAGCGTTCGGGTATGGCGGGGCTAGAAGCGAGAGAGGGTGGCAATTGAAAGGAAGCCTTTGGTGCGTATTCCGGACTGAGAAGCGTAGGCGAGTGCAACGAGAATAGGTTGCCACCATTATCAAAAGGTGAGGTTCGCGCTGCAAGAGGTTGCCGGGGGGTGGGAATGAGAAGAGAAGGTGGCGCCAGCGAGTTCCCGTACTTGGCAGTTGGCGAAGGAGGGGGAATGGCAGGGAGTGGCGCTGTGGGCGGGGGCGCGAGGGGAACCGTACGGCGGATGGCTCGGCGTGTGCTGGACCACTGTGAGCACCGCGAGACACGTGACTGTTGAATTACTTACCGAAGGGGTGGATTGACAACACCGCCCATACTGCCGCTCCTCATCCTGCCAAAGAGACTACTGTTCTCGGAAGCTTCGTTCATATTAACACTTGCAGCACGGCTGCGTGTAGGGGACATGAGTCCGGTACGTTGGAGGGCAGAGCCTGCATTCCGCACTGGTGACTTAATGAGAGCCATTGGGCTCACGGCGATGTTCATGCTGGAACGACGTTTGCGCACCCGGGGTCGGTCACCGTTTGCATGTGCATCGGCAACCTTCGCATATGGGCTGGGTGGTCCCATGGGAGTAGGTGTCACGCTCAAATGACGGTCCACTGGATCAACAGGGCTTGCTGACATGAGCATTGGCGAGGATGGTGGCACGGGAGTTGTGCATCTGGAAATGTAAGGAGCGAGAAGGCCTGACGAGAAGAGGGAAGAATATGTGGCCATCGTTGTATGTATGGGTTGGAGTCACGGTTGCGTCTATACTCTCACTTGTTGTTCAAGTTCAAGTTCAAGTTCATTTACATAAAATTTCCATTTTAAATAAACCAAAGGGTTCACGCACGTGACCCATGACGCCCAAAAATACAGGTCCTCTTGACTGGCTTCCTCTCGACCTTCCAGTTGGCCAGCACTTGTACTTTGAGTTCTCGAACGTTGGTCGACATGTTCTTTATTGCAAGTCTTTATTACTCTCTTTTCATTCCATCACGCTGAACCATTACTCAGAAAGAGTTAACGCACACAATCCTCCTCCACCCATCCTACTTTGGCCCGCGCATGCTCCAGTTCTTGGAGTCTAAGCTTTACGCAGATGTCGAAGGCACATGTTCAGGCGCGTTTGGATACATCATAGCCGTTGTCTCCATCCTCGATATCGGCAAAGGCCTAGTCATCAGTGGGAGCGGTCAGGCCGAGTTTGTTACGCGATACCGTGCAATTGTGTTCAAGCCGTTCAAGGGTGAGGTGGTGGACGGCGTTGTTAATAACGTGAATAAGGTGTGCAGCGCGTTCATAGCTAAACTTCTACTACTGATCCACGGCCGTAGATGGGTTTCTTTGCGGATGTAGGACCGCTGCAAGTCTTTGTTTCACACCAAGTTGACGTGATCGCCTCTCCGTTGCGTTTGGTTGCTTACGTTCTCCTCAGCTCATACATCCGGACTTGGAGTTCGACCCAAACTCAAATCCACCGTCGTTTGCATCAGAGGATCAGGTACGGGACCGGTTCATCCCTCTCCAAGCGATTGTCATCGGAAACGGGCGAAATTAACAGATCATCGAGAAAAACACACGTATCAGACTCAAAATTGTAGGAACACGTGTCGACGCGACAGAAATTGTACGTCCTCCCATTTTACCTTGTCATACCTGTCCAATGACACCCCTTCCACGAAGTTTGCCATTGGGACCATCAAAGAAGATCATTTGGGCGTCATAGACTAACGTGTGGCGACTGATACCCTTCCATGTATTGGTTTTTTTGCTGGGACTGTATCCTCATTTCACCTTGTAGCTTTACTGACTGCTTTATGCTACGCCTACCCCTCTGCTTGTGTGGAGCTAAGTCCGGCTGTCTGGTCGCACTTCTACTTCTCTGGATTTGACGTGGTCGTTTACCAGGAAGACGAGCACCGTAGTGAGATTGTGGTTCTTCTCGTCCTCGTTCTATGAAGACGACTTGGATGCGCGGTCAACATTTGGTTGAAATTTTTCGAGAGACTTAGTCTGGACATGCTGTCCGTGCAGTGCTCTGTAGGCGCCTAGCTCCGCAGCGCTCTCCCTGAGCGCGTCGAACTGATTTGAGAGCGAAGTCGACCCTCCTAGACATTCTATCGCGATGCATGGTGGACCTTTCGTACCTCAAGCTCAAGGACGCCACTGTCAGGAGTCCACACCATAGGGCTATGGCACTCCAGATTTAACCCCAAGAGAATTGTCGATGAAGAACTTGGTCGTGACGCTTCGTTGCTTCCATTGCTTACTTGGGGAATCCCGTTTTAAGGATGGAAGAAGGATTGAGGTGGTGCTCAATGAGCCAAAAGGCGTGGTGGACCTCAAAGCTTAAAGGGGAAGTCGATGTCGCGGTGAAGGACCAGTTCAACAATGCAAACAACTTCGTTCTCATAGTATGTCCCTCTCTTTTGCGCTCTGTACCTGACTAATAAGCTTCGTCACGGATGCATGACGATGTGACGTTAGACAATGTTCACCACAGGACGTCTTGGACACTTCTACTGCCGCCTGCAAACGATATCTCGTTTTAGATCAGCTACTGGGGACTACTTATGGGGTTGGGAAATCCGTCAGCGAAAGCAAACTCAAGCCTGATGAGCATCACAGATTGAGGGGTCAGGTGCATCCTGCAAAATTGGCACCTTGCATGCGATACCTGTACCTCAACAGTGACGAGAACGTCTGGAGATGTTCTTCAATACTAACGTTGAGATTGGTGGTCTGGCAAGGTGCGCAAGCCTTTGGATTCTGTATGTTGATCCCGACGGGCAAACATGATATGCATGATGGCATAGTGACAGGGCATATATTCAGTGGCGTATGAATTATGATGGTCCACTGCGAGTTCTGATCTTCTGCATGACCGGATCTTCCTGATAATTATATATAATGTGGTCTGTATGACAATTCGTCCGTGACCGCGTGAGCATCCACTCTATCGGTACAGTATTTTCTATTCGCTACTCACAATGCGGAACAAGGTCAATATTTGCCAACTCACCTGTAATCATGATGCTGTGCTGTTTAGTCATCTTGTTTACATAAGTACTGTCTTGACACAGACTCCAGTTTTCTGGTTTACCACGATAACACATGTTCATAAGCTTCGGGGTATTGCACTCGGTCCTCTCCTGAGAGTAACGCTCACAATCTCCCCCCTCTGGTACGTTCGTTTGCCCGACATCCCCGCAGGATGTCTCCTGGCTTGGCATGTTCGATAATTTCCTGTCCAATGGCTGATAATTTGCGCTGATGTAGTACTACGGCTCCGAACGTGTGCCTATGCATATAGGATTGGGAAGTAGGACTCCTTTCCTTGTGACTGTCGCAACACATGATGCGTGTCCGATTAGGCGTCTCCTCTCCCATGATGCTGGGTCTTGTGGACATCGTCTTTGGTGTGTCCGCTCGTACTTCGGTCCTTCTCTTCCTAATTATATCACAGGAACTGAGTAACCCATCATTATACCGTACGACACGGGTCTGAATGTACCCTAGGTACAGGTTGACTGTGAGCAAAACCGAGCGACGTGCCCGCCTAAGTTGCGAGTTTCGCTTAACCTTAATCGCTGTGTAACCCTGGTGTGTTGTCGTCATCTCTCACACCCGGTCATCGGAGATGGTCAATGATTAATGATCGCCTGTCCGCCACGTTTGATGTGCTAGTACCACCTGGGGGTGTCGCATCCGTTTCCGACGAAGTAGGGTGCATGTGCATCTGTTCCACATGTTCTTACATTCGGCTGTATGCCTGAGCTCTCTCATCATAGTATGCTCTTGGCATCTTCTGCCCGCAGTTATAGAGGTTATGTATTATGCAGCCTCTGGAGCTCTATAAAAACCGAACATGATGGTCGAAACCAAGGCAACCACGATTCCCGGGAACCGTGAATTCCCTGTGTCTCGGAACCACTCCATCGCGATGTCCTCCGTCCTCCTTGCCGTCCTTCTCGGTGCCGCGGCAGTTAAGGCATCCCCTGCTGTTTCTGCACGGCAAAGCATCACTGCTTTGTCGACGGCCCAGATCGATTATTTCACTCCCTACACCTATTACGCGAGTGCCGGACACTGTCCCGCTACTGAGACCATTACATGGACTTGCGGAAGTACGTCCAGATGAAATCCCCTCATGTGTACGCGCCTTCGCGGTGACTAACCCTGTCGATAGCAAGCTGTGCGGCCAACCCTGACTTTAAGCCTGTTGCATCCGGTGGCAACGGTGATAGTGTTCAATACTGTAAGACTACACCTTTACAGCACTAGTAGCGAGAATGTCTGACAGTTGAGCTGCCTACGATATATAAGGGTTTGTCGGGTTTGATCCCAACCTCGACACCGTCATTGTCGCGCATCAGGGAACGGATACCTCCAAAATGTAAGAGCCACCTTTATTTTTGGAGCATTACGCATGTGATCTGAATAAATCCTGAACCATGTAACAGCTTGCCCGTCGTCACGGACGCCGACTTTTTCCTGACAAGTCTGGACTCGACGCTCTTCCCAGGCATCAGCTCCAGCATTGAAGTCCACAGTGGTTTCGCAGAATCTCAGGCTGAGTATGTCCTTTCATGATACCTCACCACCCCAGCGTGCTAATCAATCGGTTTCTCATGAAAGCACCGCCACGCAAGTCCTAGCGGCCGTGAAGACAACTATGGCGGAATACGGTACCTCGACGGTAACAATGGTCGGCCACTCGCTCGGTGAGTCCCCAGGCTACGTGATGGCGTCAAATCCGAACCGGGAAGACATGAGTATCCTGACCACTCGTTGACACATTGTCGTACAGGTGCGGCTATCACACTTCTCGACTCCGTATATCTCCCGCTGTGGCTCCCCGCTGGAACGACATTCAAGACAATCGGGTACGGTCTTCCACGTGTCGGCAACCAAGCGTTCGCAAACTACGTGGACGCCCACGTACACCTGACTCACATCAACAATAAAGAAGACCCTGTCCCGATCTGCCCTGGCAGGTTCATGGGCTTCGTCCACCCGGCGGGTGAGGTGCACATTGAGGACTCTGGCGAGTGGGCCGCTTGCCCAGGTAAGTATTTTTCCTTTCAAGGTCCGTTTTTTTTCAGCTTCATGTAGCTGATGGCGGTGGATAGGGCAAGACAATACAAGCGACCAATGCATCGTTGGTGACGTCCCCTACATTTGGGATGGTGATACGTCCAATCACAGTGGCCCCTACAATGGTGTTGAGATGGGTTGCTAAAGGGGGGAGGGGGGGTCGTCCTTCACACGATGACCTTTCTGTTGTAGTAGAACCATTAACTTTAGGTTCGATTGGGTGTAAATATATTCGAATGTACAGTGGTAAATTTGGTTCTTATACTTGTTTTTTCTGACATCGCCCTCGCATCGCTGTCGAGTTCAGTGGTCTCCTCAAGCTCGACCATGAATCTAAGTCAACGTCAAGTGTTTAAGACCATCGGCGTCATTATGTACTCCAGTGCTATAGGCGCTACGATCCCCGGTTCCGGGCTGTCGCGGTTATTAATACTGTATTGTTACGCAGAGAGGAATTCTGTGTCCGAACTCAGGTTTCCCCAATCCACAATGTGTCAGGATCAGTACATTAGAATTCCATGTTACCGATTAGACAAGCCTGCGCCAGAGAGTATATCAGGATCGAGTTACATCAGCTGCCAATAAGCCCACTACTCCTCCGAGTCGCCTTCACTCCCCCACCAGAATCCATGCCCTCATTGTTGTCGCCATTCTCATCCACTTCGACATTCTCAAAGACAGGCTTGGGCAAAGGTGACTCGAACTTTTCCAGCTTCGGTTGATTCCTTCGAGTTCGGCGCTTCTTCGCTTTTGCCAAGTCCCTCTGCCGCATGCCAGGTCACAAGCTTGTCCTTGATAGCTTGTCTTTGAACTCGATTTCTTTCGAGCCGCGCTGCATCCGCCTCTTTCCACGGCCGCATTGTTTCTGTTCGCTCGTCCCGTTGCTTACGCCGTTCCTCACGCGCCAATTCTTCTTCAACAACCACTATCTCATGCTCAACCACTGGCACTTGGCTGCGGAGCCTCGGAACTCCTCGCTGGAGTAACCTGGGTAAGCTCTCTCCTACGAGTTTATCCTTCTTTTTGTGTATGCTTTTTTTCGCTTTTCTTGTGCAGTCAATTGACTGTCTACTTTTGCATGGCCTGTCGTTCTCTCTTTCCGAGCACGAGCGGGCTAACTCTCAATTGACTTTGTTATGGGCACTACACCATACTCTGAGGTTAGGTACCAGCACTGAACAACAACATCTCTGTATACATAGTCATGTATCTAACCCACTAGCTTGAGAAGCTGCACGTTGCAGGACTCGAGCACTAGAATGAGTTGACGCGAGTGTCGGTCCAATACCGTAATTGACGATCCTGATGCGAATACCTCAGGTTGGGACTACGCCCGCGATAAAATTCTCGACCGATTGGATACCCAGGCAGACTCCCCACGCTACCTAGCCTTATTTCCCAATGAATTTCGTGCGCAGATTTGGGCCTTTTTCGCTTTTGCGTACAGCTGTCCCCGGATGGATTGAACAGAAGGTAAGTGATGCTGGCCTTCCTACTACTGGAGCCGGACGCTGATGGTTGTGTAACAGTGCCATCGCAGTTGACGGATTTTCTCCTGAGTCCTGGGGCGGACGATCTGAGTGGCACCAAAGTAGGAGGAGCACGTTTTGCAGTTGCACGAAGTAACACCAACAGTTGGACAGGCCAAAGCTTTCAAATAACGACCTTCCTGATAATTACATATAATGTGGTCTGCATGACAATTCGTCCGTGACCGCGTGAGCATCTACTCAATCAGTATGTTCTATTCGCTAATGATGGCTCCCACAGTACTCTCACTGGTGTTCCAACATGCAACGTGGCTCACGCCAAGTCACCCGTAGCGCTGGGTGCCGTTTAGTCATCTCCATTACTGCAAGACTCAGACTTTACACAGACTCCAGCTTTCTAGTTTATGACGCCCACCACCGTGACCAGTGCCTTCCTTCGAAACCTGCTCTACCGGACCATGGTGACGATAACTCATACTCACGAGCTTCCGGACATTGCACTTGGGCCTGTCCTGCCGGTGAAAGTAATGCTCACAATGTTCCCTCCCTGCCACGTTCGTTTGGTTGACATCCCTCCAGGATGTCTCCTCGCTTGGCATGATTGATATATTTCCTGTCCTATAGTTGATAATTTGCACTGACGCAGGCTCCGAAGGCGTGTCGATACATATAGGATCGTGTCAGTGTCTCACGCGGGACTCATTCCCTTGTGATTGTTGCAACACATGATGCGTGCCTGATTAGGAGTCTCCTCTCCCATGATGCTGGGTCTTGTGTCCATCGTCTTCGGTGTGTCCGCTCGTGCTTCTTCCTAATTATATCACAGGAACTGATCCGCCATTATAACCGTACGACATGGTTCTGAATGCCCCCTAAGTGAAGGTTGGCTGTGAGTAAAACCGAGCGATATAGCCGACTGAACTGCGAGTTTCGCTTAACTTTAATCGCTGTGTAACCTTGGTGTGTTGTCCTCATCTCTCACACCGGTTCATCGCAGACAATGATTGTTGATGATCGTCTGTCCGCCACGTTTGATGTGCTAGTGTTATCTGGAAGTGTCGCATCCGTTTCCGACAATGCAGGGTGCATGTGCACCTGTTCCACATGTTCTTACATTCGGCTGTATGCCTGAGCTCTCTCATCGTAGTATGCCCTTTGTGTCTTCTGCCTAGGGTTATGGAGGCTATGTATGTAGGTCCTGAGCTCTATAAAAACCGAACATGAATGCATGACGGTCGAAACCAAAGCAACCACGACTCCCGGAAACCGTGAATCCCCTGTCTCTGGAACCACTCCGTCGCAATGTCCTTCGTCCTCGTTTCCGTGCTTCTCGGTGCCACGGCAGTTAATGCATCCCCTGCTGTGTCTGCACGGCAAAGCATCACTGCTTTGTCGACGGCACAAATTGATTCTTTCACTTCCTACACCTATTATGCGAGTGCCGGATACTGTACCCCTGCTCAGACCATTGCATGGAATTGCGGAAGTATGTCCCTCGTGTGTATGCGCCTTCGCGGTGACTAACCCCTGTCGATAGCAAACTGTGTGGCCAACTCTGACTTTATCCCTGTCACATCCGGTGGTAATGGCGACAGTGTTCAATACTGCGAGGCCTCACCTTTACAACTCTAGGAGCGAGAGTGTCTGACATTTGAGGTGTCTACGACATATAAGGGTTTGTCGGGTTTGATCCCAGCCTCGACACCGTCATTGTCTCCCATCAAGGAACAGATACCTCCGAAATGTAAGAGCCATCTTTACCTTTGGAGCATTGCCCACGTGATCTGAATAAATCCTGAACCATGTAACAGCTTGCCCATCGTCACGGACGCCGACTTTTTCCTGACAAGTTTGGACTCGACGCTCTTTCCAGGGATCAGCTCGAGCATCGAAGTCCACAGTGGTTTCGCGGAATCTCACGCGGAGTATGTCCTTTCATGATACCTCACCACTACAGCGTGATAATCAATCGATTTCTCATGAAGCACCGCCACGCAAGTCCTAGCGGCCGTGAAGACAACCATGACGAGATACGGCACCTCGTCAGTAACCATGGTCGGCCACTCGCTTGGTGAGTCTCCAGTACATGATGGCGTCAAATCCGAACCGGGAGGACATGAATATGCTCACCACTCGTTGACACATTGTCGTACAGGTGCAGCCATCACACTTCTGGACTCCGTATATCTCCCATTGTGGCTTCCCGCCGGAACGACATTCAAGACAATCGGGTACGGTCTTCCACGTGTGGGAAACCAAGCGTTTGCAAACTACGTGGATGCGCACGTGCACCTGACTCACATCAACAATAAAGAAGACCCTGTCCCGATCTGCCCTGGCAGGTTCTTGGGCTTCGTCCACCCGGCGGGTGAGGTGCACATTGAGGACTCTGGCGAGTGGGCAGCTTGCCCAGGTACGCCTTTTTCTTTTCAGGGTCCCTTTTTTAGCTTCATGTAGCTGATGGCGATGGATAGGGCAAGACAACACAAGCGATCAATGCATCGTTGGTGACGTCCCCTACATTTGGGATGGTAATACGTCCAATCACGGTGGTCCCTACAATGGTATTCAGATGGGTTGCTAAACGGGGGTGTAAGTATATTCGACTGTACAGTAGTAAATTTCGTTCTTGTACTTGTGTTTTTTGAGCCACCTTGCCATCGCTGTCGAGTTCAGTGGTGTCCTCAAGCTCGACCATCAAGCTAAATCAGCTTCAAGTGTTTAAGTCAATCAGCGTCAATATGTACTTCCCTTCTTTAGGCGGTGGGATCCCCGGTCTGGGCTCCGCTCGAGGTTATTGGTATTGATACGCGGAGGGGAATTTTGCGTCCCAACTCCAAGGTTTCCCCGATTCAGTTCACAATGTGTCAGGATCAGCACGGTAGAATTCCATGTTCAACAGTAATTGATGATGTCGAAGCGAATATCACACTGGCAGGAATCAGGATGGGCCTACTAAAATCCTGGAACGACTGGATACACAAGCAGACTCTCAACACTACGTAGCCTCACTTCCCAATGAATTCCTTGCGTACATTTGGGCGCCTGACGCTTCTGCTCGCAGGGATGCACAGCTGCAACGACCGTCGCCGAGCTCAAGCTCGAGAACGCTGACATCTCCCCAGATGGATTCAACAGAAGGTGAGTGAAACTAGCTTTCCTCTCACTGGGGCTGGACACGAATTGCTTTGTAACAGTGCCATCGTAATCAACTGAGTTCTTGCTGGGGCGGTGTTGATTGGCACTGGCACCAAGGTAGGACGAGTACATTTTCCACTCGCGCCGAGTAACACCAAGTGTTGAACAGGGCGAAAGCTTTCATATAATTCGGATCTTCCTGATGATTATATATAATGTGGTCTGCACAACAATTCGTCCGTGACCGCGTGAACATCCGCTCTATTAGTATCAGGATGTTCTATTCGCTAATGATGGCTCCCACAGTACTTCACCAGTGTTCCAACGTGCAACGAGGCTCACGCCGAGTCACCCGTAGTGCTGGGTGGTGTTTAGTCATCTTTACTGTAAGATTCAGATTTGATATAGACTCCAATTTTCCATTTTATGACGCCCACCACCGTGACCGGCACCTCCCTTGGGAACGTGCTGCACGGGATCATGGCGACGACAACCTGTGCTCATGAGCTCCGAGACATTGCACTCGAGCCTGTCCTGAGAGTAACGCTCACAATTTTTCCCACTTCTGCCACCTTCGTTTGGCCGGCATCCCCGCAAGATGTCTCTTCCCGTGGCATGTTTGATATATGTCCTGTCCTATAGTTGATCATCTACGCTGACGAAGGATTCGAACGTGTGTCGATACATATAGGATCGTGTCAATGTCTCATGCCTTAAAGTAGGACTCATTCCTTTGTGGTTGTCGCAACATATGGCGCGTGTCTGATTACGAATCTCCTCTCCCATGATGCTGGTTCTTGTCTCCAGTGTGTCCGCTCGTACTTTGGTCCTTCTTCTTCCTAATTATGTCGCAGGAACTGGGTGACGCACCATTATAATCGTACGACCGTGACGGTTCTGAATGTCCCCTAGGTGCAGGTCGGCTGTGAGCAAAACCGAGTGATGGAACCAAATTGCGACTTTCGCTTAACCTTGATCGCTGTGTAACCTTGGTTTGTGGTCGTCATCTCTCACACCCGTTCATCCCAGACAATGATGGTCGACGATCGCCTGTCCGCAACGTTTGATGTGTAGTGTCATCCGGAAGTATCGCATCAGTTTCCGACGAAGCAGGGTGCATGTGCATCTGTTCCACATTCTTAGATCCAGCTGTATTCCTGAGAGCTCTCATCATATGCCCTTTGCGAGTCATCGGGCTGGGGTTATGGAGGCTATTTATGTAGCGCCTGAAGCTGTATAAAAGCCGAACCGACCACAACTCCCGGGCACCTTGAACCCCCTGCGTCTCTGGAACCACTCCATCGCGATGTCCTCTATCCTCCTTGCCGTCCTTCTCGGTGCTGCGGCAGTTGAGGCATCCCCTGCTGTGTCTGCACGGCAAAGCATCACTGCTTTGTCGACTACCCAGATCGATTATTTCACTCCCTACACCTATTACGCAAGTGCCGGATACTGTACCGCTGCTCAGACCATTGCATGGGATTGCGGAAGTATGTCCAGATGAATCCCCTCATGTGTAGCGCCCTCGCGGTGACTAACCTCTGGCGATAGCAAACTGTGCGGCCAACCCTGACTTTGAGCCTGTCGCATCCGGTGGTAATGGCGACAGTGTTCAATACTGTGAGGCTACACCTTTACAACACTAGTAGCAAGAGTGTCTGACAGTTGAGCTGCCTACGATATATAAGGGTTTGTCGGCTTTGATCCCAGCCTCGACACTGTCATTGTCTCGCATCAAGGAACGGATCCCTCCGAAATGTAAGAGCTATCTTTAACTCTGGATCATTACGCATGTCGAATAAATCCTGAATCACGTAACAGCATGCCCCTCATCACGGACGCCGACTTTTTCCTGACAAATTTGGACTCGACGCTCTTCCCAGGCATCAGCTCCAGCATTGAAGTTCACAATGGTTTCGCGGATGCTCAGGCTGAGTATGTCCTTTCACGATACCTCACCACCACAGCGTGCTAAATCGATTTCTCATGAAAGCACTGCCACTGATGTCCTAGCGGCCGTGCAGACAACCATGACGAAATACGGCACCTCGTCAGTAACCATGGTCGGCCACTCGCTCGGTGAGTCTCCTGGCTACATGATGGCATCAGATCCGAACCAGGCAGACACGAGTATACTGACCACTCGTTGACACATTGTCGTACAGGTGCGGCCATCACACTGCTCGACTCCGTATATCTCCCACTGTGGCTCCCCGCTGGAACGACATTCCAGACCGTCGGATACGGTCTCCCACGCGTCGGCAACCAAGCATTCGCAAACTACGTGGATGCGAACGTACACCTGACTCACATCAACAATGAAGAAGACCCTATCCCAATCTGCCCTGGCATGTTCTTGGACTTCGTCCACCCGGCGGGAGAGGTGCACATTCAGGACTCTGGCGAGTGGGCGGCCTGCCCAGGTAAGCGTTTTTTCTCTTCAAGGTCCGTTTTTTTAGCTTCATGCTGCTGATGGCGGTGGATAGGGCAAGACAACCCAAGCAGCCAATGCATCGTTGGTGACGTCCCCTATATTTGGGATGGTGATGAGTCCGATCACGATGGCCCCTACAATGGTGTTGAGATGGGTTGCTAAACGCTGAGGGGCTGTTCGTCCTTCACACGATGACCTTTATCTTCTTTTGGAACCAATGACTGTAGGTTCGATTGGGTGTGTAAGTATATTCGACTGTACGATGGTCAATTTGATTCTTGCACTTGTTTTTTTGATACCGCCTTGCCAAAGCTGTCGAGTTCAGTGGCGTCCTCAAGCTCGACCACGAAGCCAAATCAACTTGAGGTGAAGGAATCGGCGTTATTCTGTACTCCCCTTCTTTAGGCGCGGCATTCCCCGGTCTGAGCTCGTCCCGAGGTTATTAATATGAGCAATTTCAATTGCGTCCCACCTCCAGAGTTTCCCCAATCCGGGCCACAATCTGTTAGGATCGACACGCTAGAATTCCATGATAAACAATGATTGAAGATCCCGAAGCGAATACCTCGGGATGGGGACTACCTGTGCAGCTAAAATCCTCGACCGATTGGGTACCCCGGAGATTCCCAACACTACTTAGCTTTATCTTGAACTTCGTTTCCAGATTTGGGCGCCTTGCGCTTTTGCTTGCAGGATCTACAGCTGCGAGGACCGCCGCCGAGCTCAAGCTCGAGCACGCCGTCATCTCCCCAGATGGACCCAACAGAATGTAAGTGATGCTAGTCTTCCTACTGCTGGGACTAGACAACGATGGTCGTGTAACAGTGCCACCGTAGTCAACGGAGTTTCTCCTGGGGCTGTGTTGACTGGCACAAGGTGGGATAAGCACATTTCCAGTTGCACCGAGTAACACCAACGGTTGAGCAGGTCGAAAGCTTTCAAATAAGGATTTTCCTGATAATTATATATAACAAGGCGTGGACCCCCGTTAACTCTCTCATCGAGACCAACCTGCAGTCACGCGACAACCCGATAGCGCTTGGCCTAGCATACCCTGTCGGAGCTGATGTTTCCATCAACCTTGTCTCATTGATGAACACCACTACCCGGTACCCTCGCGTTGTATATGAATGGCGTCACCTATTACACACCCGACAACCCGACTCTCATGTACATTTTGGAGCGGAGCGATGGGCATCGCAGACTTGACCTTGCAGGGCACCGTTTACACGCCACCTCCCAACAAGGTTATCGAGATGTCATTCCCAACAGAACTTCTGTCAACCCCAGTTCGCCATCTGCTCTTTGGTAATGTTTGCGCTAATATTAGATTCCTCAGCAACCTTGCCACCTGTAAGCCCTCTCGTTCACACTAACCCCTCGCCACTTAGCCGTTCCTGTTTTTAACATACCTTCTGTGTCGTGAGAGCGCAAATTCAACACAGGTAACGTCACCAGCCGATTTGTGACTGATAACACTGGCCCATGGGCCATGGTTCCTTCATTGATGTGCTGCTGAGTCTCCTCCCGTATGAGTGAGCGCGCTCTAATACTCCCTGTACTAATTCAGTCCCATTGATTGGCATCTACAGAGGTGAGCATGTCATTCAGTTCGACATAAAACGTCTTTCTATTTTGTCTGGCTGTTTTGTCTTGACATGCTTCTATTCCAGCACACTCCTTTCCCACATCCCAATCCGTTTTTCTGTTTGGTAAATAGAGTAATGCGGTCGCTGCCCACTGTGCAGTCGTCTGGCTGTTGCTTCTGACTCAGCATACCTCTACTGTGAGTGAGCGACTCGAGCATGAATGCTCGTACCTGACACCGCACTGGTAAACACCGCACCGTGCTGTTACGGACAAGGCGCCGTGAGGCCTGGAATCAGTTTCTTTTTTTGGCTGTGCCGTGGGCTGCGTCAGACCTCCAGCGGCACCATTGAGGTACTGACGAGTACATAGAAGAGCCTGGCCCTCATCTCGGGCCATTAGCGGATGCTCGTACGGAGATAAACGTGTCCGAGAAAACTGATCTGTGCGCCACTGATAGAATCGTCAACGCGTCAGCGTGGGTTACCCTGAACATCCTTATCAGATCCGATCTAAATCTGCCATCCACTGGCATTAGTAGCCTCTGGTCAGTGACTCTGGGAAATTGGGATGCTTCCGACCCCCAAATCGTGACTCCGAACTCTCCCCAACTTAATTACCGTTGGAACCCCAAGGCGAATACTCCAGTCAGACAAGCTTCAACGCCGTTACTTAGGTCGAATTCGAACTGGCTTGCCCATCTACTGCATTACTTCACATTCCAGGATAGTGCTAAGCGTACCAAAAATTCCAGAGACGCCCCAAGCTGCGAAATCCCATTCGTCTGGCAGTGCATGACTGAGTTTCAAATTTCACTGGTTCCACTTTCGACCGCGCTCTTGCGAGCATGTGCACGTGCATTGCTAGTATGACCTCCAGACTTATCGCACTTGAGCAGCGTTAAAGCTGCCAGGCCAGCAATCCACAGGTCCTGTAAAAGGTGACTTAACTTTGTGCTCCGACTCTCCGTTTTAATGTTCCATGTTTAGAGGATCTCGGGGAAATTTGCTGTCAGCAGCGACTCGCCCTGGGTTCCTTGCAGAAGAAGAGAAGATGCTTCATTACAACATTCCCGGAAGCTAGTTATGCGCTGTAAACACACGGCGTTCCGTGCTGGCATATCACGACCTTGGGCGCGACTTTCGAATCTGAATGCCAACAAAGCAGTCACTCGGACAGGGGAATCCATTGTAGTCCGGTGAGCAACGCAAGAATGTCGCCTTGATTTCGGACGCCACCACAACAATCTTGCTTCGAGATCCTTCAAGCTTTTCCCGATCTCAAGTTTCAAGCCGATTCAGTCCAAACCCCTGCGTAGACTCAAATATGGTCCGTGGTCACAAGGGCACGATTTTTGGATAAAACGCAATTGGACATCGATTTCCTCCTCAATCAGACTGCGATACCTTGCTGCAGAGCCCGCTCTACTTCCTAATGAATTTCGTCCGCAAAACTGGGCATCTTGCGCTCTTGCTCGCAGGATGTACAGCTGCAATCACCATCGCTGAGCTCAACCTCGAAAACACTGTCATTTCCCCAGATGGATTCAACAGAAGGTGAATGATGATAGCTTTCCTACTACCGAAGTTGGACACTGATGGTTGTGTAACAGTGCCATCGTAGTCAACGGAATTTCTCCTGGGACAGTCCTGACTGGCACCAAGGTAAGACGAGCACATTTCCAAGCATTTCCAAGCGCTTCGAGTAACACGGTTGGACAGGGCGAAAGCTTTCAAATAACAGTAAATAATTTGCTCACAGATGAGTCCACGAACAGGAGCACTTCCGTTGTAAGCATTCGCAGTCTGTCATCTACTTCTTTGATTGACACGCAAATCAAAGCACTGGCATGGTATTGTGCAATACCACAGCAACCCAATGGATGGGACAGCTTTCGTGACCCAATGTCCCATCGCTCCGGGTAACTCCTTCACTTATAGCTTCACCCCGCCTGACCAAGCTGGGACTTTCTGGTACCACTCCCATTTCCGGCTCCAGTATTGCGAGGGATTAAGGGGAGCAATGGTTATATACGACCCACAGGATCCATACTTGAGTCTATATGACGTTGATGATGGTCAGTGTTGTTGAAGTTGATGTGGTATCTATCATTGATCCTATACTGGTGATAGCGTCAACCATCATAACCCTAGCTGACTGGTGAGTGTTATCTGACGTCACCGGAAGTAATAATGAACGAGCCCTTTCTCAGGTATCACGTCAATGCCTTTACCGTCACCCCAGCCACCGTGCCAGACTCCCTGTTGATTAATGGTCTGGGCCGCTACGTTGGAGGACCGTCAACTCCTTTCTCCGTCATTAACGTGGTTAAGGGGCAGCGATATCGCATTCGGCTGCTCAACATCGGCTGCAAACCAGATTACCTGTTCTCTATTGATAATCATACATTCACTGTGATTGAAGCGGATGGGGAACCCACAAGACCTTTGGTCGCTGATTCCATTCCAATCTCTGCCGCCCAACGATACTCATTCATTCTGGAAGCGAACCAGACCGTCGATAACTACTTCATACGTGTCAATCCGACAAGCTATAGGTCTACCTTTGACAATGGACTTAATTCTGCGATTCTTCGGTACTCCGGAGCTCCAATCGAGGACCCCCCGACTCGGACGTGGTCACTTGTCAATCCCTTGGTCGAGTCCAACTTACACGCGCTAAACACCACTGGCGCCCCGGGCGTACCTGGTGTTGGTAATGCGGACATTAGCCTTAATCTCATTGCTCAATTCAATCAGACCTCCGCCAAATTTCAGATCAATGGAGTACCATATGAATCCCCTACGACACCGGTGTTACTCCAGATCTTGAGCGGAGCCGTTAGCGCGGCGCAGTTACAACCTCAAGGTTCGGTATATACTTTGCCGTCCAACAAGGTCGTCGAGGTCTCGTTTCCAGGAACGCTTCTTGCTGCATCGGTAGGTAACGCGTATCAAGGGAATAATGGATGTTTGCTAAATTTCTTCACCCCTACAGCATCCCTTTCATCTTCATGGCGTATGCACTCAGCTTGCCTACACTTCCATTTTTGCTAATCTAATACATCTAGCACAAATTTGACGTTGTCAGAAGTGCAGGAACCGCAGGGTATAACTATGTTGACCCTGTCCGCCGCGACACCGTGGCATCGGGGAGTGCATCCGACAATGTCACAATTCGATTCACGACCGACAATTCCGGTCCTTGGTTCCTACACTGGTATGTTTTTCGAAGTCGTCGCGTTTGCGGGAGCTCTAAGATACTTATGCGTTTTGTTTCGATCTCTAGCCACATTGATTTTCACTTGGATGAGTAAGACCGCCAACTCACGAGTTCGTCTTCCTTTTACTCACCAAAATTTGTCTGTTCAGGGGCATGGCTGTTGTCTTCGCCGAAGACACTTCGGGCACTGCTCTGAATGATCCGGTCAATGGTAAGTATGACCTGTCTGCTTTTGCCGAATGCGCACTGACTGTGTTGGCAGACCAGTGGGCGGGGCTCTGTCCTATCTATGACAGTCTCCCCGCATCTGAGCAATGATTGGTGGAATTGGATGAGCTAACACTGTACAACATAGCCCTTACAGCTGACTGCCAAACTCTTGGACCATTTTTCACTCGTTCGACTAAGAACTTTTGTCTATGGACAAATAGAGCTAGGCCAACTGTAGTCGCATCTGACAAAAGACTATTAGAGCTGCCCTAACAATAACGATTCTGTCTGGGAGTCGGAATCAGGGCCCGTGTCTGCGTGTCAGTTGAAGGTGAACCTCAGTTTGGGAAATGCGATAGGGAGGGCTCGGTTTGCGCGGACAGCGACAGGAGGGATGCTCAAGTCGTGACGGTCGGTGCTCAGGACTTTGAAAGTGTTGCAGTATCCGCAGCATGCCAGTATTTGTTGGGGCAATCTCGAGATGTAAGCTGAGCAACTATGAATGTCTGGCCCAGCTCTAGATTTGTCAGACTAGATTTGTAAACGACAATTCGAAGTCGAAGGTAGTGAACACTGAAAAACGGTCTAGGATATTGTAGTCAGTTGTAGCATTCATGGGGAAACACAGTTTATGAACGGAAAGAGTCAAAGGGTATGATGTGCCTCCTCCACGACGCGGTCCAAAACAAAACGACGCGAGTCGTGTCTCCAGAAATATTACGCATTTCCGCACACCTCCTGATCAGTATAGATTACAGTACTTCGACTGAGACCCATATTAGTCATAACCAAAACGAAAGCACCAAGGACGTTGGTCGCCGGTCTCCAAGGGAACATCTCCGGTCCCGACGGGGCAAGTTGAGACACTTCTTCTCCTCCGACTTCGCAACAGCTGACCCCTTGTCGGACGACTCGTGCATAACTCCGTTCTCACCCTTACCTTGCAGCATCACTGATATTTGGAAGAAATTCGGATCCGGTGGTTTTGCATTCGCTTGTATCCACATGTATCTCCCGGGCGTTCTTTCGGAAAATAAGGGCATCTTCGTGAGAGTTAGTTGATTGCAGGATCAGCGCTCAGCTGTCAAGCGTGATCAATGAGCAACCATGAACTATGAAAGCGACTGATGCACACCTGAACAGCTTCCAATTTTCTGATCTTGATGTTGCGTTGGAACATCTTGGGTTCATAAAATACAGCGCCAGGGTAGCCATAGTCATACAAATAGGCACTGCACAGAACACGGATACGCTCTGGTTCTTAAGCAACCTGAGTTAGTCCAACGAGGCACATGCATGACGGAGAGCGTCCAGGACCCTTCCGCTTTATATCCACGTCGCCTTTCTCGTACAGAACCTTCATTTCCTCGAAGCCGTACTTGGTCCATATTTCCGTCGGCGAGAAGAACCGTCGCTCCTCCACATCTTCTCAGAAGTCACGAATGATATTGCTCTTCTGGAGTAGAAGCATGGAGTTACAGTCGACTCCCTCATAACCCATACCCCAGATAACCCATACTCCCTCATAACCCATACATTTTTGGATTTCCCAAGTTGGTTTGCAGTGAATTTGTAACCATAACCCATACCCCATAACCCATACCTATTTCGACCACAATAACCCATAGGTTACAGTGACGTAATGCCAAATTAGGAAATTTATATTATATAATCAGTGCCCAATATGGCAACATTAATTTAGAATGCTCACCACCGCCAACAGCTAATCCATTCACACTCTCCCCTGAGGCGAGTATTGGCCCAAGTCCACCACCATCATATGGTTAGTGGTATCTGTCACTACCCAAACCAGCCAAACCCATCGTTGGCAACGTTACCTACCACTCCTAACACCCCCTCTCCATTTGCCCCTCTTAACCTGTTCCACCATTTCGCCAGGTAGCCAACATTCCTTCAAAAAACAACCAAGTCTTGTATATGTAGCACTGATAGTCATAGCACACGACGAGACAAATGTATATAAAAGCCCAAAAATTTTGTCCCGTCTATACCCGATCTCCCACAGACCCCATACTCCCTCATAACCCATACTCCACGGCGCAAACCGAGGGGTATGGGTTATGAGGGAGTCGACTGTAGCAAGTTCAAGCTCTTCATAGAGCCATGGGACTTCTTTGCCAGAAGCCGACCAAATACGTGAGGCCTTCGCCAACAAGACCAGCAACATAATGACAATAGAGGTCGTACTCTTTTGTTAACGAGAGTGCATTTTGTGCAAATCTGGCGTGTACTCTGGTTTGAGCAGATTTACTTCTTCGACCGCATTAGAGTATTCAATCAAAAGCTTCGATCTTTCTCGTTGGGGCCACTTTCGGTGAAATTCCACCTTGGAGTAACTGTCTTTCCGTGGAATGACCGCAACAGAGTCCGCTTGACCTCGTCGGGTATTGTCCCCAAAGCACCAGGTATTAGTACATGCAAGTCTGTTATAAGAACATGAGTTAGCAGAGCATCGAGTGCGTGAGTATGAAGGCATGAAGCACGACCAGATATGCATTTTGCGCCAGTTGCTGCGCTGGTTGTCTCAAAAAAAAACAACTCAAATGCCCACAGCTCGGGCAAGGTCACCCTCGAGTTCCTTGATGACAGCAGCGAAACTTTTGTTTGTCTTGTCCAAGAAATCCCAGCAGCAGCACATGGTAGCTCGGTCCCATCCAGAAGTAGGATGTAAAATAATAAGACACTGCGCGTGCCATACGGCGCTTGCTATTCCAACAGGATGCTCCTGTTGTGCAGTAATATCACATTTTAGTTCGTAAGAAAGGTAGAACTGAACGAGGCTCCTGAAGTCCGTGGGGGTGAGCTTGACGGACCTAAATTGCGAGTTTCGCTTAACCTTGCCACTGATCGATCGATCGACGGTCGCTGTGTTAACGTGTAACCCTGGTGTGTGGTCGTCATCGCGTCATCTCTCACATGCACACCCCGTCATCGCAGACAACGATGGTCAACGATCGCCTGTCCGCCACGTTTGACGTGCTAGTATCACATCTGGAAGTGTCGCATCCGTTTTCGACGAAGCAGGGTGCATGTGCATCTGTTCCATATTACAATCAGCTATATTCCTGAGAGCTGGCATCATATGCCCTTTCATCATTTGTCTGGGGTTATGGAGGGTATTTATGTAGCACCTGCAGCTAATAAAAACCGAGTGACATCTCCCGGGCATGTCTGTAGCCACGTGCACTCGATCTCCATGTCCTCCATCCTCGTTGCTGTCTTTCTCGGTGCTGTCTTTCTCGGTGCTGCAACAGTTAAGGCATCCCCTGCTGTGTCTGCACGGCAATGCATCACTCTTTGTTGACCGCCCAGATCGATTATTTCACTCCCTACACCTATTCCGCGAGTGCTGGATATCGTACCGCTGCTCAGACCATTGCATGGAATTGGGGAAGTAGGTCCAGATGAATTCCCCTCATGTGTACGTGCCTTCACGGTGACTAACCCTGAATTCGTGCCTGTCGCATCCGGTGGTAACGGCGAGTGTTCAATACTGAGAGGCCCACCTTTATAATACTAGTAGCGAGAAATGTCTGACAGTTGACGTGCCTACATAGCTACGGCGTATGAGGGTTTGTCGGGTATGATCCCAACCTCGACACCGTTGTTGTGTCCCACCAAGGAATGGACCCCTCCGAAATACAAGAGCCATCTTTACCTTTGGAGTATTACGCATCTGTTTTAGCTTTAGATCGACAGTGCACGTCTGTACGAGAACAGAGAACTACGTAGCAAGTATAAGTGTGAGCTTGAAGAGATTGGAATGAAACTAAGTACATACCTCAGTCGTGCACTCGAAAGGAGAGACAATGTCTGAGGTGTGGATCACGTATCGTATGAGACTGAATAGATAGGACGCGAAAAGAAAGGATTTCAGGGGTTGAACGTTGAACCCCGTTGCGCGCTGTGCGCCTGATACAACCTAACTAGGTGGCTCGGGAACTGTCAGACGGAACACGTACAGGACATTGTCAATCATATGGAAATGAAATGAAATACGAGTTGGCGACGGGTTGACGTCCGACAGAGGCACCACGGGTATCACAGGTACGATCGTCTTACTAATTCCAACAATCTGATCTGAATAAATCCTGAATCACCGTGTAATAGCTTGGCCCCCGTCACAGACGCCGACTTTTTCCTGACAAATTTGGACTCGACGCTCTTCCCAGGGCTCAGCTCGAGCATTGTAGTCCACAATGGTTTCGCGGATGCCCCTCAGACCGAGTATGTCCACTCATGATACCTCACCACCCCAGCATACTAATCGTTCGATTTCTCGTGAAATCACCGCCACGGAAGTCCTATGGCGAAGTACGGTACCTCATCAGTAACCAGGCTACATGATGACGTCAAATCGGGAGGGCATCATGAGTAAACTGACCACTCGTTGTCACATTTATTGTTGCACAGGTGCGGCCATCAATGGCATCACACTTCTGGACTCCATACTAAGTAGTATCTCCCACTCTGGCTCCCTGCCGGAACGACATTCCAGACGCATTGGGTACGGTCTTCCACATGTCGGTAACCGAGCATTCGCAAACTACGTGGATGCGAATGTACACCTGACTCACTGATCAACAATAAAGAAGACCCTAGTATCCCAATCTGCCATGAGCACTCTGCACGGATACTCCAATCACTGGCCACGTCGTGGATGAGGTTACTAATTTCATCTTTGTCGTAGTTGGTCCCCTGAACCTGGCTGAAACTCCAAATCTCTAAGATGGCTGTATCAGTTTACCTGCACTGGGCAGCTTGCCCTGCCGCAATCTAAAAGTCGTAGCCGACGAGCCTGGGGCATGGCGTTATGTGAATACTGTAGCCGACGCAATGAACCGCTTGAGCACGCTTATGTAGTCTCGATTATATCCCATTTAGGATGATTATTCCTTGTCTCCATCAATGAGAAGCCTCAAATCCACAGTACTACATCTCCAACCCCAAGTGTTCATTTCAGTGGTTTTGCAGAGGCTGGTGTCGTCAAGCTTGACAATGAAGCTAAATCAACTTGAAATGATTGACAATCGGCGTCATTATGTATTCCCTTCTTTAGGCGCGGCGGTCCCCAGTCTTGGCTTTACTTGGGGTTATTATAGTAATATTGATACGCGGGGGGCAATTCTGCGCCCGAACTCCAGGGTTTTCTCGATCAAACCCTGTGACAACGTATCAGCACCAGCACACTAGAATTTCATGTTAAACAAATGGCGCTCCCGAAGCGAATACCTTAAGACGGGCCTAGCCTGCAGCTAAAATCCTCGACCTATTTGATCCCCAGACAGACTCTGGGCCAACACTATCTAGCACTATTTCCTCATGAAATTTGTCCGCAGCTTTGGGTACTTTGCGCTTTTGCTCGCAGGATGTACGGTTGCGAAGACTGTCGTCCAGCTCGACCTCGAGAACGCTGTCGTCTCACCAGATGGATTCAGCAGAAGGTGAGTGATGCTACCCTTCCTACTGCTGGAGCTGGACACTGATTGTGGTTGTGTAAAAAGTGCTATCGTAGTCAACGGAATTTCTCCTGGGACAGTTCTGACTGGTACCAAGGTAGGATGAGCACATTTTCCAGGCGCACCGAGCAATACCAACGGTTCAACAGGGCGAAAGCTTTCAAGTAAAGGTCAATAATTTGCTCACGGATGAGTCGATGAACAGAAGCACTTCCGTTGTAAGCTATGGCAGTCTGTCGTTTGCTACCTCAACTGACATGCGGATCCAAGCACTGGCACGGTATTTTCCAGCCCCATACCAATGCTATGGATGGGACAGCTTTCGTGACCCAATGTCCCATCGCTCCGGGGAACTCCTTCACATATAGCTTCACCCCACCTAATCAAGCCGGGACTTTCTGGTACCATTCCCATTTTCGGCTTCAGTATTGCGAGGGACTACGTGGAGCAATGGTCATATACGACCCAGATGATCCCTACTTGAGTCTATATGACGTTGATGATGGTCAGTGTTGTTGATGTTGATGTGGTATCTATCATTGATCGTACACTATTATAGAGTCAACCATCATAACTCTAGCTGACTGGTGAGTGTTATCTGACGTCTTCCGAAGTAACCAACGGGCGCCTTCTCAGGTATCACGTCAATGCCTTTGAAGCTACGCGGGGTTTCCTGCCAGAATCCCTGTTGATTAACGGTGTAGGCCGCTATGTTGGAGGTCCAGCAACGCCTTTATCCGTTATTAACGTGGATCAAGGGAAGCGATATCGCATTCGGCTGATCAGCATGGCATGCAGACCTGATTACCTATTCTCTATCGACAATCATACATTCACTGTGATTGAAGCAGACGGGGAACCTACAGCGCCTTTGGTCGTTGATTCGATTCCAATCGCCGCAGCTCAGCGATATTCATTCATCCTGGAAGCAAACCAGACCGTCGACAATTATTTTATACGTGGCTTTCCGACTAGCTATCCGTCCAGCTTGGACGGTGGACAAAATTCTGCGATTCTTCGGTACTCCGGAGCTCCAATCGAGGATCCCCCGACTCGGACATGGTCACTCGTCAACCCCTTGATCGAGTCCAACTTACATGCGCTAAACACTCCTGGCGCCCCGGGTGTACCTGGTGTTGGCAATGCGGACGTTAACATCAATCTCATTTCTCAACGTAATGATACCACGATTTTGTTTGAGATCAACGGAGTGTCCTACGTGTCTCCTGAGACACCGGTGTTGCTCCAGATCTTGAGCGGAGCCGTCAGCGCCGCGGAACTGCAACCTTCAGGTTCCGTATATACCTTGCCGCCCAACCAGGTCGTCGAGGTCTCGTTTCCAGGAACGTTTCTTGCTACATCAGTGGGTAACGCGTATCAGGGGACTAATGAACGTTTGCTAAATTTATTCGTCGTCCCTACAGCATCCCTTTCATCTGCATGGTGTATGCAATAAGCTTGTCCAGACTTCTAAAATCCGCTAATATACATATGTCTAGCACGCATTTGACGTCGTCAGAAGCGCAGGGACTGCAGAGTATAACTACGTTAATCCAGTCCGCCGCGACACCGTGTCCTCGGGAGATCCAACTGACAACGTCACGATTCGATTCACGACCGACAATCCCGGTCCTTGGTTGCTACACTGGTATGCTTTTGCGACTCCGCGTTTGCGGGAGCTCCAGGATACTGATGCGCTTTGTTTCGAACTCCAGCCACAATGATTGGCACTTGGATCAGTAAGACCAACTCAAAAGTTCGCCTTCCTTTTACTCACCAAAACTCATCTTATCAGGGGCATGGCTGTTGTTTTCGCCGAAGACGCTCCGGACACTGCCAAGGCTGATCCAGTCAATGGTAATTATGATCTGTTTGCTTTTGCCGAGTTCGCACTGACTGTTTTCGCAGGCCAGTGGAAGAAGCTCTGTCCTATTTATGACAGTCTCTCAGCAGACGAGCAATGATAGATGGCAGTTGACGGACCCTAATACTGCATAGCATAGTCCTATTAGCATTCTTAAGGGATCACCAGGCGTGAATCTAAGTTGATGTTGAATGATGAAAAAGAGCCAGCGGTGTGATTATGTGCTTCCTCTACGATGCGGTCCAAAGCGTATCCAAACCTTTCTACTCGTTTCCGTATACCTTCAGAACAGTATATATAACACCAGCACTAAGACTGGTGACCAAAACGAAACCACCGACGACGTAGGTCGCCAGTTCCCATGGGAATATCTCTGGTCCCGACGGGGGGCGAGTTGAGACGCTTCTTCTCCAACTGCGCAACAGCTGTCCGCTTGTCCGACGGGGTCGTACACAACTCCGTTCTCATCCAAAATCACGAATGATGGATAATTTTGTTCATACCATTGCTCCATCTCCAGAAAGTGACGAGTGGTGATATGAACCGGCATGGTACTGTTACCTTGCGGCACATCACTGATATCTTGAGGAAATTCGGATCCTGCGGTTTTGCCTTCGCATGTATCTCCTCTCCGAAGATGAGGCAACTTCGCGAGGGTTCGTTGATTGCAGTATCAGCTGTCAAGCGTGCCCAGTAAGCAACGGCGAACTATGAAAAGTGAGTTATGCATACCCGAACAGCTTCCGCTTTTCTGATCTTGATGTTGCGTTGGAACATCTCGGGGTTCATGAAACACAGTGCCAGAGTACCCATAGCCATGCGCACGGGCACTGCACAAAACATGAATACGCTTTGGTCTTAGGCAACCTGAGGTAGTCCAACGAGTCGCATGCATGACGGAGGGCGTCCAGGATCATTCCGCTTTGTATCCATGTCACATGTTCCTTCTCGTACATTTCCTCGAAGCCGTACTTGGCCCATACTTCCTTCGGCGAGAAGAACTATCGCTCCTCAACATCTTCCCGGGAGTCATGAATGATATTGCTCCTCTGGAGTAAAAGCCCCATGGAGTAACTGTCTTCGTGGAACGATCGCAACAGAGGCCGCTTGACCTCGTCGGGTATTGTTATGTCATTCTCAATGATGTCTAGGTCCTCGAAGCACCAGGTAGTATATGCAAATCTGTTGCAAGAACACGGGTTTGCAGAGCATCGAGTGGGTGAGTATGAAGGCTGAAGCACGACCAGATATGCATTGTGCACCAATTTGTTGCGTTGGTTGTCTCAAAAAAAAAAACATAAATACCCACAGTTCGGGCATCGAGTTCCTTGATGACAGCAGCAAAACTTTTGCTTGTCTTGTCCAAGAAATCCCAGCAGCCGCCCGTGGTAGGTTGGTCCCATCCAGAGGTAGGATGCTCCTGCTGCGCAGTAATCAAGCAGTAATAGTTCGTGAGTAAATGTAGAACTGAACGAGGATCCTGAAGTCCGTGGCGGAGAGTGAGCTCTATGTGGCCACGACAACTAACTCATCCTCACCAATGATTGTGTTTATACAAGGGCAATGGACGTGAAAATATACCAATAACAAGAGGTAGAGGAAGACCAAAGGCGCGGCAGTGGGAAGAAAATGATGCGTGTCTGATTCAGTCTCTTCCGACTCCCATGACGATGATGCTAGGCCTTGTGTCCATCGTCTTTGGTGTGTCCGCTCTTGTCCTTATTCTCCCTAATTATGTCGCAGGAACTGAGTGGCCCGTCAGTATAACCGTACGACACAGTTCTGAATGTCCCTAGGTGCAGGTCGGCTATGAGCAAAACCGAGCACTGTAGCCACTAAATTGTTTCCCTTAACCTTGATCGCTGTATAACCTTGGTGTGTGGTCGTCATCTCTGAGTTTCAGACCCGTTCATCGCAGACAATGATGGTCGGGGATCGCCTGTCCGCCACGTTTGATGAGCCAGTATGCATCTGGAGGTGTTGCATCCGTTTCCGACGAAACAGGGTCCACGTGCAACTGTTCCACATATTCTTACATTCAGTTATGTTCCTGAAAGCTGTCATCATATGCCCTTGGCGTCGTTTGTCTGGGGTTATGGAGGCTATTTATGTAGCGCCTGCAGCTATATAAAACCCAACATCTCCGGGGCACGTCTGGAACCACTTGATCGTAACGTCCTCCATCCTCGTTGCCGTCCCTCTCGGTGGTGCAGCGGTTAAAGCATCCCTGCTGTGTCTGCACGGCAGACCATGACTGCTTTGTGCACGGCGCAGATCGATTATTTCACTCCTACACCTATTATGCGAGTGCCGGGTACTGTACCGCTGCTCAGACCATTGCATGGGATTGCGGAAGTATGTCCAGATGAACTCCCCTCATGTGTACGTGCCTTCGTGATGACTGACCCCTGTTGATAGCAAACTGTGCGGCCAACCCTGACTTTGTGCCTGTCGCTTCTGGTGGAAACGGCGACTGTGTTCAATACTGTGAGGCAACACCTTTACAACACTAGTAGCGAGAATGTCGACAGTTGAGGTGCCCACGATATATAAGGATTTGTCGGATATGATTCCAACCTCGACACCGTCATTGTCTCGCACCAAGGAACGGATCCCTCCGAAATGCAAGAGCCATCTTTACCTTTGGAGTATTAGGCGAAGTACGGCACCTCGTCAATAACTATGGTCAGCCACTCGCTCGGTCGGTCTCCAGGCATGGCACCAAATCCGAACCAGGAAGACATGAATATACTGACCACTCGTTGTCACATTGTCGTACAGGTGCAACTATTGTCTAGACTTCATATATCTCCCGCTGTGGCTCCCCGCCGGAACGACACTCAAGACCATCAGATACGGTCTTCCACGCGTCGGTAACCAAGCGTTCGCACCTACTTACATGGATGCGAACCTGCACCTGACTCACATCAACAATAAAGAAGACCCTATGCCGATCTGCCCTGGCATGTCCATGGGTGTAAGTATATTTGACTGTACAGTGGTAAATTTGATTCTTGTACTTGTTTTTTTTGACACCGCCTTGGCATCGCTGTCGAGTTCAGCGGTGCCCTCAAGCCCGACCATGAAGACAAATCAACCTGAAGCGTTTAAGACAACCAGCGTCATTATGTACTCCCCTTCTTTAAGGGCTGGGGTCCCTGGTCTGGGCTCTCCTCGGGGTTATTAACATTGATACGTAGAAGGGAATTCTGCGTCCGAACTCCAGGGTTTCCCCAATCCAGCCCACAATGTGTCCCGATCAGCACGGCAGAATTCCATGTTAAACGATAATTGTCAGTCTCGAAGCGAATACCACAGGGTGGGCCTAGCCTGCAGCTAAATTCCTCGAGCCATTTGATGCCCAGACAGACTCCCAACACTACTTGGCACTATTTCCTCATGATTCTCGTCCGCAGCTTTGGGTACTTCACGCTTTTGCTCGCAGGATGTACGGCTGCGACAACTGTCGCCGAACTCAAGCTCGAGAACGCTGTCATCTCCCCAGATGGATTCGACAGAAGGTGAGTGATGCAGGCCTTGCTACTACTGGGGCTGCACACTGATGGTTTGTGTAACAGTGCCATCGTAGTCAATGGAGTTTCCCCTGGGACGGTCTTGACTGGCACCAAGGTAGCTTGAGCACATTTTTCAGTCGCACCCAATAACACCAACGGATGAACAGGGCGACAGCTTTCAAATAACAGTAAATAATTTGCTTACGGATGAGTCCATGAACATGAGCACTTCCGTTGTAAGCTATGGTAGTCTGTCGTTTGCTACCTCGACTGACCCGCAGATCAAAGCATTGGCACGGTATTGTGCAGCAGCACAGCAATGCTATGGACGGGACAGCTTTCGTGACCCAATGTCCCATCGCTCCGGGTAACTCCTTCACATATAGCTTCACCCCGCCTGACCAAGCCGGGACTTTCTGGTACCACTCGCATTTTCGTCTTCAGTATTGCGAGGGCCTACGGGGAGCAATAGTCATATACGACCCAGATGATCCCTACTTGAGTCTATATGATGTTGACGACGGTCAGTTTCAGTTTTTTTTTTGACGTTGATGCGTCATAGTTGATCCTATGTTGGTTATAGCGTCAACCATCATAACGCTATCTGACTGGTAAGTGTTGTCTGAAGTCACCCGAAATAATGAATGAGTGCCTTTCGCAGGTATCACATCAATGCCTTTGACGTCAGGCCGAATATCCAGCCAGACTCCCTGTTGATTAATGGTCTAGGCCGCTATGTTGGAGGTCCGGCAACGCCTTTTCCCGTTATTAACGTGGATCAAGGGAAGCGATATCGCATTCGGCTGCTCAACATGGCCTGCAGACCTGATTACCTATTCTCTATCGACAATCATACATTCACTGTGATTGAAGCAGACGGGGAACCCACAGCGCCGTTGGTCGTTGATTCCATTCCAATCTCCGCGTCCCAACGATATTCATTCATTCTGGAAGCGAACCAGACCGTCGACAATTATTTTATACGTGTCAATCCGACAAGCTATAAGTCCAGCTTTGATGATGGACTCAATTCTGCGGTTCTTCGGTACTCCGGAGCTCCAATCGAGGATCCTCCGACTCGGACGTGGCCACTCGTCAACCCCTTGGTCGAATCCAACTTACACGCGCTAAACACTCCTGGCGCCCCGGGCATACCTGGTGCTGGCAATGCAGACATTAACCTTAATGTCGTTGCTGGGCTCAATCAGACCACGCTTGCATTTCAGATCAATGGAGTGTCTTACGTGTCTCCTGAGATACCAGTATTGCTCCAGATCTTGAGCGGGGCCGTCAGCGCCGCGCAACTTACACCTTCCGGTTCCGTATATACCTTGCCGCCCAATCAGGTCGTCGAGCTCTCGTTTCCAGGAACTCTTCTTGCGGCATCGGTAGGTAACGCGTATCAAGGGACCAATGAGCGTTTGCTAAACTTGTTCGTCGTCCCTACAGCATCCCTTTCATCTACATGGCGTATGCAGTCAACTTGTCTAGACCTCTAGAATCCGCTAACATAAACACTTCTAGCACAAATTTGACGTCGTGAGAAGCGCGGGGACTACGGAGTATAACTACGTTGACCCCGTCCGCCGCGACACCGTGGCCTCGGGGGATTCATCTGACAATGTCACGATTCGATTCACGACCGACAATCCCGGTCCTTGGTTCCTACACTGGTATGTTTTTTCGACGTCTTTGCGTTTGTGGGAGCTCTAAGACCCTGATGCGCTTTGTTTTCGAACTCAAGCCACATTGATTGGCACTTGGATCAGTAAGACCGCCAGTTCAAAAGTTCGCTTCCTTTTACTCATCAAAACTTATCTTATCAGGGGCATGGCTGTTGTCTTCGCCGAAGACGCTCTGGACACTGCCTCGAGTGATCCAGTCAACAGTAATTATGATCCGTTTGCTTGTGCCAAGTGCGCACTGACTGTTTTGGCAGGCCAGTGGAACGACCTCTGTCCTACTTATGACAGTCTCCCAACATCCGAGCAATGATTGATGCAGTTAGACGACCCTAATGCTGCATACCATAGTCCTATTAGCATTCATGAGGAATCACAAGGCTTAAATTTACGTTAATATTGAATGATGAAAAAGAGTCAGCGGTATGATTACGTGCCTCCTCTACGATGCAGTCCAAAGCAAAATGACGAAAGTAAATAAGTAGCGTATTCAGACCTTTCTACTCGTTTCCGTATACCTTCAGAACGGTATATATCACACCGCCACTGAGACCGAAAACCAAGACGAAAGCACCGACGATGTAGGTCGCCAGTTCCCATGGGAATATCTCTGGTCCCGACTGGGGCGAGTTGAGACGCTTCTTCTCCTCGGACTTTGCAACAGCTGTCCGCTTGTCCGACGGGTCGTACACAACTCCGTTCTCACCCAAAATCACGAATGATGGATAATGTTGTTCATACCATTGCTCGATCTTCGGGAAGTGATGAGTGAGTGACGAAATGAATCGGCAGGGTACTGTTACCTTGCAGCACATCACTGATATCTTGAGGAAATTCGGATCCTGCGGTTTTGCCTTCGCATGTATCTCCCGTGCGTACTCTCGGAAGATGAGGGCAACTTCGCGAGGGTTCGTTGATCGCAGTATCAGCTGTCAAGCGCGACCAATAAGCAACAGCGAACCATGGGAGTGAGTGATGCATACCCGAACAGCTTCCGCTTTTCTGATCTTGATGTTGCGTTGGAACATCTCGGGGTTCATGAAACACAGCGCCAGAGTAGCCATAGCCATACAGACAGGCACTGCACAGAACACGAATACGCTCTGGTTCTTAAGTAACCTGAGGTAGTCCAACGAGTCGCATGCATGACGGAGAGCGTCCAGGATCATTCCGCTTTGAATCCATGTCGCATGCTCCACGTCGCCTTTCTCGTACAGATCTTTCATTTCCTCGAATCCGTACTTGGCCCAGATTTCCTTCGGCCAGAAGAACCGCCGCTCCTCAACATCTTCTCGGAAGTCACGGATGATGTTGGTCTTTTGGAGTAGAAGCCCCATGGAGTTGGCAAGCTCAAGCTCTTCGCAGAGCCACGGAACTTCTTTGCCAGAAGCTGACCAGATACGCGTGAGGCCTTCGCCCACAAGACCAGCGACGTAATGACAATAGAGGTCATACTCGGCGACGGTCTCGAGGTATACCAGACCAGTTGTAACGGCTTTGTGGGCATAGTCAGCCATTCCGACTTCCATCTTTGCACAAATGTCCAAGATGATGGCTTTGTACCTAGTTCTTTTGTTAGCGAGAGTACATTTTGTGAAGCTAACACGTACTCTGGTTTGAGGAGATTTACTTCTTCGACCACGCTAGAATACTCAACCAAAAGCTGTCGGTCTTTCTCGTTGGGCCCACTTTCGGTGAAATTCCACCCCGGAGTAACTGTCTTTTCGTGGAATGATCGCAACAGAGGCTGTTTGACCCCGTCGGGTATTGTCATATCATCCTCAATGGTATCCAGCCCCGAAGCACCAGGTAGTATATGCAAATCTGTTGTAAGAACACGAGTTAGCAAAGCATCGAGGGTGTGAATATGAAGACATAAAGCACGACTGGGTGTGTACGAGTTGCTGCGCTGGTTGTCTCAAAAAAAACACTCACAGTTCGGGCAAGGTCACCGTCAAGTTCCTTAATGACAGCAGCGAAACTTCTACTTGTCAAGTCCAAGAAACTCCAGCAACAGCGCATGGTAGCGCGGTCCCATCCAGAGGTAGGATGCTCCTGCTGTGAAGTTATATCACGTTTTAGTTCGTGAAACAGATAGAACTGAACGAGGGTCCTGAAGTCGGCGGGGCGGGTGAGCAACAAGCCCAGCATGGGACCAATCTTGCCCATGGCCATTATGGACGAAAACAAGTAGAGACGAGGTCAGTCTGTACATGATACATTTCTAAATTAGTAAAATCGTACCACTTAGCCATAAATGGCAGTGTTGTCTGTTACATAATTATTGCTGTAATCATACCTTGAAACCTTTGAATTTCGTGTTTTCTTCCTTTGGCACGAAGCCATAGTCATATAAAAGGTGCAGGCGGCAATGTAGACCGTCATCCTGCTTGGTATGTGACCTAACTCTTTGGCACTGATACGATGCTTGAATCTGGTAGGAGATCCAAGTTCGGCCAACTCGCTCACGCTGGACGTCAAGCCGGTCATGGTAGAACAGCGAAATACAGTTACTCTGCTTTACTCGCTTTCAGCTCGCCCTCTCGGTGTGTAGTTTGGCACTTCCACTTCAGGTCGCAGGAAGGACTTGGAGAGCCAAAGGCCGCGATGTTTCAGTCACTTCAGCGTATCTGGATATTAACCTGACATTGGACTTTGCAGCGCTGGTACTATGCAGGGGCGTCAGTGACGTTTGTTTTGAATGTAGAAAGCCTGATGCCAAAATTCTTTTCCTGACAATTCAACATTGTTCCCCAGCACTCCACTGAGGTGAAGTTGGACTCGTGCAATGCTGCCACGATGTTGATTTGGGCCTGAGATCCCTGTCGGTCTAGTGGATCGTAGGAATGTCAGGTTCGAGTTTCAGGTTCTCAACATCATGTCTGACCCCATCATCATCTCCAGTGCGTTCCGCTGGTGGTTAGCCGATGTCCCTATCCCTTTCCGCACGATGTGAGGACTCTGATGGGCTCGACATCACCTTTACATGCGAACGTAACTGCACCACGATCTCGAGTACAGGCCAGTGCCTATTTGTTGCGACGGGATGAACCGGTCACTAAGGAGCGTGATTACTCTTGGATGCCAATCTTGGGCACTGTTTGATCTGATCTTTTCTTTCTGCAACTGAGGTATCAGCCTTGCACGTAGGTCTCAGTGATACGTAGGGTACAGTACGTAGCCCCTTCGTCAAGTTTTGACGGCAGTTCAAGTATTTTGTTTGCTTTCAGGAGTACGACGTAGTGGAACACCGCATGTCTTGCCGCGGCTTGAGCATGCTATGAACTTGGCTGAGAGGGTCCAGCAGCACCATCGTACTGCAATCAAATCGAGTCCTTCATCTAATCCCCTGCCCACGCAAACTACTCAATCAACTAATTCCGCTCAATATGCTCATCTCTACCCTTCCATTGCCTTCCCCATCGTAGTTCTCACTGCAGTAGCCACGGTGCTCCTAACGCTCTTGAGGCTCAGGATCAATGCACTACTGGCTCTATTCAGCACCTTAACAATACCCACACCGTGGGTCCCATAGGCTGTAGATCGCTCTCTCATTGAGGGCGTCCCATTTCTCTGTAGTCGACTGATCCTGCGTTTACCACGCTCGCTGGGTTGCCCAACATCGTCCCCCCCGACGTCGCAGGCCTTTTCGAACTTGGGCATACCCCGATTTCTCTCGTTGGTATCGGCACTGGTGCAGGTGCACCCAGCAGCCTATCTGCTTCACTTCAAATGTTTTTGTGCCATCACGGACGCATCGTTCTTTCATACGTCTTGAGACCAATCTGAGCCTCCAGAACGGTTTTATCAACGTCCGCTGCTCGCATTCAACATCATCTTGTAAACTGGATGTTGAAAAGTCGGGCTCCAGAGGTCGAATCCGGCAAAGGTGCGCAACGTCGAGCAGTTATTCGTGATACTGGACAGGGTAGTTACAAGCGTGTATCGTACGAAAAGTAGCTACGACAAATAAAGTTCAGCCACCTGGGAGATGCCGAGTGACGACTACGAACGATTCAATTCTAATAACACTGGAAAGTACTGTATCTTCTCCAGTGCTACTTTTGCTTTGGGCTGGATGTGACCATGTCAAGTGCTGGTTCGCTGACGAATAAACTCTCGGGATATGTACGACCTCCTGGTTCAGCCTGAGAGAAAAGGCGGTCTTGTATCATTGAATTACATACTCGCTCAGGGGCAAGCCTAAAGGGGGCTGCAACTTGTCGCTAATAAGTTATGTTGGGAAATTTTCGGGAAAGTCACGTCACGGTATCAATAAGCTGGAACACGGAGACTCATTACAGCATGTACACAGTCGCCGAACCGACGAACCAATATGCGTGGTGGATAGCCGAGCGCACAATCACTCATATGAAGAACATCCCGCATCAACCCCGGGGATCCGAACATGTGTGCGTTCACCATCCTCGCTGCAGTGCTTGTCGCAGTGGTCGTCGAGGCGTCCGCGCTGGTAAATCAACCCATCGCAGCCCTCTCAGCTTCACAGATAGACTTTTACACGCCTTATACGAACTATGCAAGTACAGCTTACTGCACACCCGCAGAGACTATTGCTTGGAATTGTGGACGTGAGCCGAGGCGTTTTGACAATGTTTGAAAGTTAACGGAATCTCTACTACAGGACCATGTGATGCAAATCCCCGCTTCCAGCCAGTCGCGTCTGGAGGAGACGGAGCAATCGTGCAGTTATGTGCGTCAGAGCGTTCATGAGCTTCTAGAGGGTGTCTCTTACTAGCCAGCAGGGTTTGTGGGGTATGATCCTACGCTAGATACCATCATCGTGGCTCACGAGGGCACCGAAGCTGCTAAAATGTACGCGCTTTCTTGCCCCTGTTAGCTATGGCTGGAACGTTGACCAAGTCGATTACCACTTCCTCAGCCTTCCGTTGCTCACAGATTCCGATCTCTTCTTCGTCAACCTTGACCCAGATTTGTTCAAGGGGATCAGCACCAGCATTCTGGTTCACCAGGGGTTCAGAGATGCGCAAGCAAAGTAAGCCACTGCTTCGCCCATTGCTTCGTAGACAAAGGACCGACAATACGCCAGCACTGCGAACGACGTCTTAAGTGCCGTAGGGAAAGCTATGAAGCAGTACGGCACCACATCCATTACTTTGATTGGCCACTCACTCGGTCAGTTATTCCGGACGTTTTGAGTCACTCACTGTCATTAACTAGCCCACCAGGAGCCGCGATAGCAGTGCTTGACTCTGTCTATCTCCCTCTGTGGCTCCCGGCAGGAACTACGTTCAAAACTGTCACGTACGGCCTACCTAGAGTAAGTTCTAAAATCTGGTGTACTGGTGTTCTGATTAGCTGTGGTTCACCAGGTCGGGAATCACGAATTTGCAGACTATGTCGATGCCAACGTCAACCTTACCCACATCGGCAACAAAAAGGATCTTATTCCTACACTCCCACCCATGGGCTTTCATTTCGTGCAACCGTCTGGCGAAGTGCATATCCAAGATTCAGGAGCATGGGTGGCGTGTCCTGGTTAGTCGACTATAACTCGTTGACTGTTAGAACAGATGATGACCATATTCAGGCCAGGATAATCCGAGTAAGGAATGCATTGTTGGCGACGTACCCACCGTGTTGGATGGCGATTTGGCTAACCATCCTGGGCCTTATAATGGCATCACGATGGGTTGTCGCTGAGTGCCCAGCTCGATGCTTGGGGTAGCGTTCCGTCTGTTAACCTGTGTGTTCAATCTAACGTGCATGACAACCCCAGTTTTGCTCGTCGTCTCTTCACTACTGGTCACTTTGTGGCCCAAAAATATTGAGTTATGATTGTGGTTTCTTGATGGTCTTGTGTATCTAGACAAGGGAAACTGTCAATACGGACGTGCCAGCGTACTGGGTGTACCCATGTAGTGTGTAACCCAAGTGTAACCACTGGCACAAACGTAGTCATATCATAGGGTGTTGCCCAACAGTCACAAACAACCACCACTAATTATACGGACTTCGGGGCTTACAGGTGATACAGCTAACTATGCGACTGGGCTCTAGGACCTTAATACATGCACGTGCCAGTGTTAGCCTACTTCTGAACCCCTCTGCAAAACGGTCTGCATGCACAGCACAACTTGAAAGCATCGAACCTGTCAATTCCAGCGTGAACGCGCTCGTATCCATCTCCGAAACACCTAACAGCACCCAAGATCATGGCCCACTTAAGGACGTCACAATAGTTGTCAAGGATAACATCTGCACATCCTCATTACCGACTACATGTTCCTCCGCGATGCTTTCTGGTGAGTTACCGCGTCCGTGAGCTATTGGGTTCAACACATACTTACTGGGCAATTCATACAGAGTACACGTCACCGTTCGACGCGACCGCGGTTAGGCTCCTGCGTGATGCAGGCGCTTACATCGTCGGGAAAGCCAACTGCGATGAGTTTGGTATGGGGTGTGTCTCGTCTGTCATCACATGGCTATGGCAGGCTAACTTCCCTTAGGTCTCTCAACGTCAACTCCATTCATGGTCCAGTGATAAATCCCCACCAGTCCCCTAATATGTTCGACGTCCCGTGGACACAGCGGGAACGCAGGTCAGCAGGTGGTAGTTCGGGCGGAAGTGCGGCAAGTGTCGCCGCGGGGATGTGTGACGCGTATGTAGCCCTGCCGGATTCTCGACTGTTAAATTTTGACGTGGATTTGCGAAATGAAGGGCCTTGGGAACGGACACAGGTGGATCTGTGAGGCTTCCTGCGTCTTACTGTGGTGTCGTCGGGTTAAAGCCGTCATACGGCCTCATAAGCAGGTCAGTGCAGTAGTCTAGTTGTGACCCCTGGTACAGGTGCTCAAGAATCGTAGGTGGGGGGTGGTTTCGTTCGCGGACAGCCTTGATTGTGTAGGTGTCATCGGCAAGTCTGTCAATACGGTCAAGCAGGTGTTCGGTGGGTACTTTCGCGTGATTTGTAACTCATTCACATATCAATCGGGCAGATGTCGTATCTGTGTATGATGAGAAGGACCCGACCGCTGCTTCACTGGAACTACGGGAACAGGCACGCTCAAGCGCAGAATCTTGTCTCTCGATATCGTCCTCAGTGACTCAGCCCTCAAGTCTCGAGGGCTTGAGGATCGGGATACCTCAGGTACGCCTTGCCTAATCCCCTTCCCAATTTTTTTACTAAGTAGATGTGGATGCTTAACAGGAGTACTTCCCACTCGAGCTCGATTCCAGCATCATCCGCTCATTGCGAACTGTGATAAGTGGTCTTAAAGCTATGGGAGCGTCGATGGTCTCTGTTTCTCTTCCCTCGACACAATATGCTCTGAGCGCGTACTACGTCATTGCGAGCGCAGAAGCCTCCAGCAACCTCGCACGGTTTGATGGTATACAGTACGGTTAGTGGTGTATCGTTTCTCACCTTCCCCTGTTGGCGTCAGTTAAACGAGACGGCTGTCGACAGGTCTCCGTGTTCCACCTCCCCCCGAAGCGACACACCTGAAACCAAGCGACGTCTACGCTATTTCGCGTTCCGCAGGCTTTGGAAAGGAAGTTCAGAAACGAATCTTGCTAGGGACATACGCGTTGACCGCCGAGTAAGTGCCGACGAATACTTGTCCAGCCTGTTGTATAATCTCATCGTGAGTGCCAACGGGACTAGTGCCTTCGACAACTACTTCCTCCAAGCCCAACGCGTCCGCACATACATCAAATCTGACTTCAACAATGTCTTCCGGCATAGTTCCTTCCTTTTCGGTCCCCACCCTGCGTCTCCGCCAGCGGCCGGCGTCGACGTCCTTTTACACCCGTCTGCTATACGTACCGCTCCGCTACTCGACGCCAATGGGACGGGCGAAGAACACGAACCATCGAGTCTGGACGAGTATCTGCAGGACGTGATGACCGTTCCCGCGTCGCTGGCTGGGTTACCGGCCCTCAGCGTTCCGGCAGGATTAGCGGATGATGGGTGGCCTGTTGGCGTGAGTGTGGTTGGACAGTGGGGGATGGATGAACTAGTACTGCGGGTCGGGCGCGTTATTGAGGAGCTACGATGATCCACGCGCGCCGAGCAAGTGACAACTTCAAAAAATTTCAGTCGTTACTGTACGCAGTTCTAAATGCTATCCACCCCCCTTTTAAGGTGAGCTTGTCAATGGAGTGGTGTATTGTGGGTAACGAATGTGCCTATGGTACAGCAATAACTGAAAGCATAGTTATCAGTAAATAATTGTAACATATTGCGGATGTAGGTCTAGATGTAGACGGAATGATAGAAAGGAAGTCATGAAAAGACTTCCGAGGATCTGGATACAGAACGATCACAACAGTCAGGTTATTGATCGTTACCCCAGCGTAGGACGCCCTCGTATATCGAGTACATCACCGCTGCATTCGGCACAACACGCATCAGATGAGCACTTAATCCTCCGTATAATGACCGAGCGCCCTCCTCTGCGATAACAGTCCGTAGAGTCTGCAGAAGGCCCGAGTACTTCACAACACCATTCACGCTTGGTTGACGTAGTCTTGTTCATAGTACCTTTCATCAAACATTAGATAATCCAAACCTATTGCCGTTTTGTGTTCGAACGTACCTCGTGTGGGTATGTGATGAGACTGGCACACACTTGGCCGTACCTGCGCTGCCCAACATGCTAGCCCACTCCACAAGACCTCCGCGACCTTGCGTGTCTGAAGATAGTCGCTTTAGGTGTTCGTACAGAACCCACTGAATGGTCCCCTCGGTGACCCCAAGATAGCTGGCGCTCAGACCCTTGTAGAACCCACGGATACCTTCCTCCCTAAATATCTGTCTGATCATGGGCCAATGGCATAGCTTCCTCCAAATAGTCTCGACACAGGCGCCTTCGTCGTGTTCGATGCCACGCTTGCAAGCGAAGACGCATGTCGTCTTTCCGATGTTAACAACTGCAGACGCGTCTTGACGACCCAAATAGGATTCGTTGCAGTTCCGGTGGCTACACCCGCGATAGCAGCAGCTCCGAGATGGACAGATGAGTTTTCTTGACCGTGATTGAAATTGTTGGCGATGATCTGTTTTCCGTTTCCGTATGTGAAGAAGTTGATCGAGCGTGCTGGTATGACGCCAATAAGGGTTGGGCCTAATCCTCTGAAGAGTGCACGAGGTGATTCATCTCGGTAAATGTCCCTATTAAAAACCAAGTTTATAGTTCAGGTATAACCAGCTTGCGAATACAGAACGGGCGCGGACGTACCGAAGGATGTGTCCGGTTTCAACAAAGTTCCACAGGAGGCCCCCCGAGCGCTGTGGAAGTGTGGCAACCCCACCGCCGAGCATGCCTACCGAGGCATGTTTTTCTCTGAACTTTGAACAGACTTGATTGTAGCCGCGTTTTGACGACATCGAATGGGCTCGTCACGATTGCGCCGCACATCCCACCCAGTCTGGTTGCATGTCTGAGCCTTTGACTGGTAAAACAAAGCTGTCGGATGCTACTCACCCTCCTGCGACGGAGTGCTGCCATGATTTTGTTGGGAGCAGGCTGGGAGATGAGGTGGTGGTTGACATTGAACGTAACTCCGGAAAGATTCAACAATTTGAAAGCAGGGTGTCTAAGAGATATAAAGAATGCGTGTCCTCGGTTCGAGCCTTTGAAGGTAATTGAAAGAAGTAAGTAGAAGGCAAGGAGTCGGCACGAATTTTTCCACCAGGAAGTCACGTGACTGGAGTGAAGTCTCATCTATAAAGTAGCGGGCGAGGCGTGTGAGGGAGTGAAGCGAGCGTTAACGGACGAGTATGCGTCGCAAAACTCGGAAATCAACGCGTACCAGCGCGTACAAACGCGTAACAACGCATAACAATGGTTAGCAGTGGTTAGCAGTGGTTAGCAGCGCGTACCACCGCATATTTCGCTTATGTCACGTGACTTTCCTTTTGAGTGTCGTCTCGCGTGCTTTTCATCTCGCCACAGCAGTGGCTCGAGCACACCCTTACCTCACCTCTCTTCCCTCTGCATCCCTCTGCATCCCAATTCTTGCTATAATTCCACACCATCTGACTACATCTTGACATCTACAACCTTCAGGTGAGCCTCACTGATCCATCTACATGGTCTACTTCTTTCTCAGTGAATAGGTGAGCCTCAGTCATGCTCTGATGATGACAGATGATAACAGATGATGACAGATATTCAGTCTATACTCCTTTCTCAGTGAATAGGTGAGTCTCAGTCATGCTCTGATGATGACAGATGATAACAGATGATGACAGGTATTCAGTCTATACTCCTTTCTCAGTGAATAGGTGAGTCCCATTCATGGTCTGATGGGGACTGAATATTCAGTCTACTGCTTCCTTAGTGATTTTCAGTGAATAGGTGAGTCTCAGTCATGGTCTGATGATGACAGATATTCAGTCTACTCCTTTCTCAGTGAATAGGTGAGTCCCATTCATGGTCTGATGGGGACTGAATATTCAGTCTACTGCTTCCTTAGTGATTTTCAGTGAATAGGTGAGTCTCAGTCATGGTCTGATGATGACAGATATTCAGTCTACTCCTTTCTCAGTGAATAGGTGAGTCCCATTCATGGTCTGATGGGGACTGAATATTCAGTCTACTGCTTCCTTAGTGATTTTCAGTGAATAGGTGAGTCTCAGTCATGGTCTGATGATGACAGATATTCAGTCTACTCCTTTCTCAGTGAATAGGTGAGTCCCATTCATGGTCTGATGATGATTGAATAGTCAGTCTACTCCTTCCTCAGTGATTCTCACTGAGGAGGTGAGTCCCATCCATGGTTGGATGATGACTGAATATATTCAGTCTACTCCTTCCTCAGTGATTCTCACTGAGGACTTGAGTTTCATTCATGGTTGGATGACGACTGAATATTCAGTCTACTTTTTTTCTGCTGGCTGAGGTTTATCACTAACAGTATCTCTCTTTCTATCATTCAGTCTTAGATATATATATGTAAGATCTTTCTTTATCTGTCTGTCCATCAATTTCATCTTTGTCTTTCTCAGGGAAACTCCTCTCACTTCCCCTGAACGTGCTCAAAGTGCTGCACGTCATGCTGAGCGTGAGCGCCGTGACTTAGGGTCACCACCTGGGCGCCGCCAGCCATATCGCACTGTCACAGTGCCACAAAATCCTCCTCCTACTTTGGTGGTAGGTATTTGTATTTATGTCAAAGTGTGATTTTTAACAATGATGGACCATATTATTTATTGTAGAATCACCCCCCTGTCCCTCTGGATCGCTTTCCTGGGATGCCACGCAATCTCATTGAGCGACATGAAGTCCAACATGCAAGACGTGTCCACCACCACCACCATCCACCTCCACCTCCACCTCCACCTCCTCCTCCTCCTCCTCCACCTATGCAACCACATGGATTTGCTCCTGTGTTGCCACCTGGGCCAATGCAGCCACATGGATTTGTTCCTATGTTGCAGCCCATGCACCCATACGGATTTGCTCCTATGGTGCCACCCATGATGCCACCCATGCAACCACAGGGTTTGGCACCATATCCACCTATGCAACCACAACCAGCTCCACCTATTCCAGTTCATGGAGATATTTTCTATGAAGGGGTTGCTCAACCACAGCAACAGGGGAATTTTGCTCAGCAGCAGCAGCATGATATGAGAGGTGTAGGGGCACGAGTGGACTACACTGCAGCTGTTATGCAAGCAACAGAGCATGCTCATGCACAGAGACGTCAAAATCGTCGAAGACGTAATGCACATGCTGCTCCTCCACCTGCTGTCCCCATCCCAAATCCTCCTGCACCAGATTATAATCATTTCAATCTGGGATTTCAACATGTGATCAACTTCCAACAAGAGGCTGAACAGCAGCAACAGCAGCAATTGCAGAGGGAGACAGAGGAGGCTCAAAGGCGTGCTGTTGAGGAATTGCAGGCTGAGCTGGCTCAAAGATATGCAGCTGAGCAACAGCAGCGATTGCAATGGGCTGCTGAGCAAGCAGAAAGACAAGCTGCTGAGGAACAGCAGCGGCTGCAATGGGTAGCTGAGCAGAGAGAAAGACAGGCTGTTGAAGAACAGCAGCGATTACAGTGGATAGCTGAGCAAGCAGAAAGACAAGCAGCTGAAGAACAGCAGCGGCTGCAATGGGTAGTTGAGCAGAGAGAAAGGCAGGCTGTTGAGGAACAGCAACGACTACAGTGGATAGCTCAGCAAGCAGAAAGACAGGCAGCTGAGGAACAGCAGCAGCAGCAGCAGGCAGCTGAGCAAGCAGAAAGACAAGCTGCTGAGGAACAACAGCAGCTGCAATGGGTAGTTGAGCAGAGAGAAAGGCAGACTGTTGAGGAACAGCAACGACTACAGTGGATAGCTCAGCAAGCAGAAAGACAGGCAGCTGAGGAACAGCAGCAGCAGCAGCAGGCAGCTGAGCAAGCAGAAAGACAAGCTGCTCAGGAGGAACTTCTCAGACAGGAGGCAGATCACTGGCGTCAACTTGCTGAAGCTGAACAAGAGCGTCTTCGGCAGGAAGCTGAGCAACAACGCCTGACTCAAGAGTGTAGAGAGCATGAGCAGCAGGAGCGCTTGGATGATCTTTATAGAGAGCACAACCACCTCTCCTAACAGCAATATGAACAAGATGAGGAGCACCGTCGTCAAGTAGCTCAACCACCAGGTAATCCTGGTGATGGTGGTGATGATGGTGGTGGGGTGGTGGGGTGGTGGTGGTGATGATGATGGTGATGGTGATGATGATGGTGACCCTCCAAATGATGACCCCCCACCATTCCCTCCACCAGCCAACAATCCACTTCCCATACAATTACCTCCTGCAGGAAGACCATATCAAGAGCCAGTGCTCATCCATAATCTTGGTCCCATGGATGTCCAATGTCCACACTGTCATGCTCTACACTTTGACTGTGAAAAGCTGAGCAAATCTACTCAACACCAGAAGCTTTTTGGAATGTGTTGCTTGGAGGGCCAGGTCCAACTTCAGCCACTTCCAGCTTGGCCAGCAGAGCTCAATCAGCTCTTTCTCAACAATCGTCAATTTGTGGAAAAGATTCGCCACTACAACAGTGTCCTTGCATTCACCTCTCTTGGAGTGGGACTTGATGAAAGAGTTACTCAACAATCTGGGACTTCTTCTTTTCGTATTCATGGTGGTCTTCACCATCTCATGGGAAGTCTCTTGCCACCTGAGGGAAGAGATCCTTGCTATGCTCAGCTCTATATCTATGATGCTGAGGAGGCAACAGACATCCGTCTTCGCTGTCATGGCAATCAGCAGCTTGATCGTAATATCTTGCACAACTTGCATGACATGCTGCTCAACCACCATCCCTATGTCAATGTCTACAAGCATGCATACCAAGTCATGCTTGACAAGCCTCCAGAGCAGCACACCGACCTTCATGTCAGACTTCATTTCAGTGAAGGTACTGATGGTCAAAGATACAACCTGCCCACAGCAAATGAGATTGCTGCTGTCATTCCTGGAGATGGCTCTGATGTCATGAATGAGAATCGTGACATTGTACTTCGTCTTCAGGGTGGGGGTTTGAGGCGTATAAGTCACCTTCACCATGCATACTCAACACTCCACTATGTCCTGCTGTTTCCCAGAGGAGAGGAAGGGTGGCATCTGGGTATTCCTCTCCATGATCGTCAGGGAAGACAAAGTCGCTCCAAGCAAGTCACACAGCTCCTCTACTATGCCTACCGCATGCATATCAGACCTCCTGCCATTGAACCACACAACTTATTCTATGGTGGTCGATTATTCCAACAGTATGTCTGTGATGCTTGGGCATCTGTAGAACAGTCATACCTCACTTGGATTTTCAACAATCAGAAGAAGATCAGAGCAGAGTTATACAGTGGCTTGCAGGATCGTGTTGCACAAGATCCTGATGTCAACCCTGATGACATTGGCCGCAATATAGTCTTACCTTCATCACATTCTGGCAGTCAGCGTCATATGCAGCAGCTCCTTCAAGATTCATTGGCCATCTGTAGGGACTGCCAGAAACCTGATCTCTTCCTCACCATGACAGCCAATCCAGACTGGCCTGAAATTCGTAACAATCTCATGCCAGGTAAGCATCTGTTGTTCATTTCAGTTCTCTCTCATGCTCACATTTCATTACAGGTCAGAAAGCCATTGATCGTCCAGACTTGGTGGCCCGGGTCTTTTATCAAAAACAGCAAGCCTTGCTGAAGAAAGTGCGCAGTGGTTACTTTGGTGCTGTTGCTGGATTGGTCTACACCATTGAGTACCAAAAGAGAGGCCTTCCTCACATGCATCTCCTCATTTTCCTCAAGGAGGAGGACAAGATTCGCTCTACTGAGCAGATTGATGCTCTCATCTCTGCTCAGATTCCTGACCAGGAGCAACATCCACAGCTTTATGAAGCTGTCTCCAAATTCATGTTGCATGGTCCATGCAGCCCAGACCGTTGTATGGACAATGGCTAGGTGTAAGAAGCACTATCCAAAGTCCTTCTGTGAACAGACTGTCATGAATGAGGATGGCTATCCTGAGTATGCCCGTCCTGACAATGGTCGTACCATCCTCAAGGAGACAAGGGCTGCTGATGGTACAAGGAATGTCACCACCTTCACCAACAAAGATGTGGTTCCACACTGCAAAGAGCTCTTGGTGGAGTTCCAGTGTCACATCAATGTGGAGGTCTGTGCCTCCATCAAGTCTGTCAAGTATGTCCACAAGTACATCTACAAAGGACCAGACCGTGCCACTCTCCAGACACAGGGTCATGATAAGGTCAAGGCCTACTTGGACAGTCGCTATATTTCATCTGTGGAGGCTGCATGGCATCTCTTGGAATTTGCCATGCATCTGGAATATCCATCTGTCTATCGCTTGCCTGTTCATCTTCAAAACGAACAGAATGTTGTCTTCAATGGAGAAGATGCTATTGAGGATGTCTTGGAGCGTGCTGCAGCCAAAGACACCCACTTGATGGGGTGGTTCAAGGCAAATGCAGATCCAGTTTGCATTGTTGCTGGAGCACTTGACTGCTTATATCAAGACTTTCCCAAGAGGTTTGTCTGGGGCAAAGCAAAGTGGAAGCCAAGACAGAGGGGAAATGCCATTGGCCGCATGTATTCTGTCCCACCAAGTGCTGGAGAGCGCTTCTATCTTCGCCTTTTGCTCACTGTGGTGAAAGGTGCCACCTCCTTTGAGAACTTGCGCTCCTTGGATGGTCAGGTCTATGATACATTCAAGGAGGCCTGCCGTGCAAGAGCACTTTTGGATGATGATAGAGAATGGCTTGCAGTGTCTCCAAGAAGCAGCTCACATGCGTACTGGAAGGGGATTTGCATAATTTGTTCACCATCATCTTGCTCCACTGCAATCCTGTTGATCCTCATAGATTGTGGGAGGCAACTAGAGTCCATCTATGTGATGACTTGCACCATCATCTGACTCACAGGCTCAACATCAATGAGCCCACAGAAGAGCAGGTCTATGACTATGGTCTTTATGAGGTTGACATGGCTCTGAGGAAGAGTGGAAAGAACCTTCTTGACTTTCCTGACATGCCAACACCTCAGTTGAACTGGGCTGCAAGGGTGGGCAATCAGCTCCTTGCTGAACAGCTTGCATATGACCATGCAGAGCTTCAGCAGATTGTGGATCAGGGCTATCCCAATCTCAATGAAGGCCAGAAGCGCATCTATGATGAGGTCCTGCAGAGTGTCAATGCACAACATGGAGATGCATATTTTGTCCACAGTGCTGGAGGTTGTGGCAAGACACATCTCTTTAACCTCATAGCTGCTGGAGTGCGCTCTGTAGAGAAGGTTGTCCTCTGTGTGGCATCATCTGGCATTGCATCCCTTCTATTGAGTGGAGGAAGGACTGCTCATTCATGGTTCAAGATTCCCATTCCAGTGCATGAGGATAGCACTTGCAACATTAAAAAGGAGGATCAGCATCATCAGATGTTGAGACACACTGCTCTCATCATCTGGGATGAGGTGGGTGCACAGGGGCGTCACACCATAGAGTGTGTGGATAGGACTCTACGTGATCTGCTGAATAGAGATGCACTTTTTGGAGGAATCCCAGTGGTGTTTGGAGGTGACTTTCGCCAGACACTCCCTGTTGTACCTCATGGGTCAAGAGAGCAGATAGTTGGGGCTACTCTTTGCAGATCTCGAATCTGGCAGCACCTCAGAATTCGTCACCTTCATCAGAACATGAGACTTGATCAAAATGAAGAGTGTACAAGATTTGCTGAATGGCTTCTCCAAGTTGGTGCTGGGAATGGTCTCAATGCTGAAAATGAGATTGAGCTTCCTGATTACATGCGCTGTGGTGACACTGTCCAGTCACTCACTGCTGCTTTGTATGGAGAGCTGCTGGATGCACAGAGGAACCATCCATTGCCTGATGGCTACTTCTTGGACAGGACTATTCTGTCACCAAAGAATGTAGATGTGAATGAGATCAACAAGGCAATGATAGCATCACTTCCTGGAGAGAGGATTGTATATCTCAGTGCAGACTCTGTGTTGGATAGAGAGTATGAGTACATCCCACAAGAGTTCCTGCACACTCTGGATCCCTCTGGATTTCCATTGCATAAACTGGAGATGAAAGTTGGGACACCTCTGATACTGCTGAGGAACTTGGATCCAAGGCATGGACTTTACAATGGAACAAGGATGATCTTGGTGAGGTCAACCAGACATGTGCTTCAATGCCGTGTGCTTAGAAGAAGGAATGATGGTGGAGAAGATGAGGATGAGAACATGGTGATGATACCACGGATGGGATTGGATGTCAACAAGGAAGAATACCCAATCCCATTGCGAAGGCTTCAATTCCCTGTGCGTGTTGCATATGCAATGACTATCAACAAAGCACAAGGGCAGAGTGTGAAACATGTTGGACTGGATCTACGAAGTGGAGTGTTTTCACATGGGCAGCTATATGTGGCTCTGTCTTGGTGTACAAATCCAAGGAATGTGAAGGTGGCATTTCATGAGGGACAAGAAGATAACAAGACTAAGAATGTAGTGTACACAGAAGTACTTAGAAATGTATTGGAGTAGTAATGATTAGTGTTATTGATTGTAGTTATTGTAAAAGTAAGTGTGATTGAGAATAAATGGGATGACAGGACCATGGATGGACCACTGCTGGGAGGATCTTGCCTGGCCGAGGAACGAGGCCATGGCAAGATGCTCCCAGCAGTGGTTCATCCATGGTCTTGCAACATACAGAAAGTACTTAAGATAATAAATAGGATGACAGGGCCTGGGTGGACCACTGCTGGGGGTATGTTGCCTGGCCGAGGAACGAGGCCATAGCAACATATCCCCAGCAGTGGTCCATCCATGGCCCTGTAGTGTACAAAGGGGGATTCTAAACTCATCCTCTACTTATAGATGATAAAATGTATTATCAAAAAGGGGGGCCAAGCCCCCCCCTGCGGCAGCAGCTAGCTTTAACTCCTTTGTGGCGAAGCCACAACGGGTGAAAGCTAGTCATAATAGTAACGGGCGAGGTGTGGGAGGGGGGTAAGCGGGCGACGCGTCGCGAAACTCGGAAATCAACGCGTATTTCGTGTATTTCATGTATTTCGCCAACATCATGTGACTTGCCTTTTAAGTGTTGTCGTGTGCTTTTCATCTCGCCTCGCCACAGCACTTGGGCCCTAAGGCTCGAGCACAAGTTTCAACTCCTGTGTTTCTCCCTCTCTTGCTGTCCTTGCCTCTTTTTCCCTCTGCACTTGATTCCCTTGGATTTCTCCCTCTGCATTCTGCCAGTGCATTCTCAATCTTGCTCTAATGTAAGTCTTATGGTTTGGGGTGCACTGATGTACACATTCTGATGACAGATATTTGTTGATTACAATCTAAAAGTCCATCTACAGTCCTAAGGTGAGCCTCCTTTGACTTTATGTATTCCAGTGCACTGATCTAATGGTCTGATCACAGATCTCTACAATCTACTCCTTTCTGAGTGAAGGGGTGAGTCTCATTTATGATCTGACAAATGTCTAACCCCTCATTATTTCAGTGTCTCTTCTCTTTCCTTTGTATGTCATATCTGCTATCTGTTTTGAATCTATAACTTTAATGTAAGCCTCTCTTTCACTTTATGTACCAGTGTATTGATATCCATGATCTTATAACAGATCTCTAAAATCTCTAAAATCAAAATTGAGTGAGTCTCATCCTATTTTTCTTTGATATATAATTTCTAACCCCCATTATTTGAGCTGCTTCTCTCTTTCCTCTGCACATCCCAGTCTGTTGTCTGTGGTTTACTATAGGCAGCACCTTCTTTTTTACCCTTTGGTCTTTTTGACTTTCCCAGTTGTTTAGCTATAAAGATGTATGTAGAGCATTCATTTGTCATTCTATCCATCAATTAATCATTCCTTTCATCAGGGAAACTCCTCTCACATCCCCTGAACGTGCTCAGAGAGCTGCACGTCATGCTGAGCGTGAGCGCCGTGACTTAGGGTCACCACCTATGTGCCGCCAGCCATATCGCACTGTGACAGTGCCTGAGAATCCTCTCCCAGCTCTGATGTTGCATCCCCCGGTTCCTCTGAATCGGTTTCCTGGGATGCCACGGAACATCATTGAGCGACATGAGGTGCAGCGCACATGGCGTGCCCAGCATCCTCCACCTCCACCTCCACCTCATGGATATGCTCCTGAGTGGCCACCTGGGCCAATGCAGTCACATGGATCTGTTCCTGTGTTGCAGCCCATGCATCCATATGGATTTGCTCCTATGGTCCCCCCCATGATGCCACCCATGCAACTGCAGGGTTTGGCTCCTCCTCCTCCCCCGATGCAAGTCCCACCTGTTGCTCAGGCTATGCATGGAGATATTTTCTATGAAGGTGCTGCTCAACCACGCCAACAGGGGGATGTGAACATCCATCATTTTCCTCAGCAGCAGCATGTGAGAGGTGTAGGGGCACGAGTGGATTATACTGCAGCTGTGATGCAAGCTACAGAGCATGCTCATGCAGAGAGACGCCGAAATCGTCGAAGGCGTAATGCTGCTCCTGCTCCTGCTCCTGCTGCCCCCATCCCTGCTCTTGCTGAACCAGATTATAATCACTTCAATGTGGGGTTTCAACATGTAATCAACTTCCAACGAGAGGCTGAAGAACAGCAGCGGCAGCAATTGCAATGGGAGGCAGAGCAGGCTCAGAGGCAGGCTGCTGAGCGATTGCAGGCAGAGCTGGCTCAAAGATATGCAGCTGAGCAACAGCGGCAAATGGAGTTAGAGGCAGAGCTGGCTCAAAGACATGCAGCTGAGCAACAGCAGCAATTGCAGTTGGAGGCAGAGCTAGCTCAAAGGCAGGCTGCTGAAGAACGGCAGCGACTGCAATGGATAGCTGAGCAAGCAGAAAGGCAAGCTGCTCAGGATGAGCTTCTCAGACAGGAGGCAGATCACTGGAATCAACTGGCTGAAGCTGAACAGGAGCGTCTTCACCAAGAGGCTGAGCAACAACGCTTGACTCAGGAGCGTAGACTTAGAGAAGATGAGCAGCAGGAGCGCTTGCGTCTTCTCTATGAAGAGCACAATCCTCTCTCCCAACAGCAGTATGAACAAGAGCAGGAGCAGCGTCGTCAAGCAGCTCAGATACCAGGTGATCCAGATGATGATGGTGATGGTGAAGATGAAGATGATGGAGATGGAGATGGTGGTGGTGGTGGTGGAGGTGGAGGTGGTGGAGAAGGAGGTGGAGAAGGAGGTGGTGGTGATGGTGGTGGTGGAGGTGGAGGAGAAGGTGGTGGTGGTGGTGGTGATGATGATGGTGATCCTCCACCAGCCAGGAATCCTCTTCCTATACGATTGCCTCCTGCTGGAAGACCTTATCAAGAGCCAGTGGTCCTTCACAGTCTTGGTCCTATGGATATACAATGTCCACACTGTCATGCTCTGCATTTTGACTGTGAAAAGCTGACCAAATCTACTCGGCATCACAAGCTCTTTGGAATGTGCTGCTTGGAGGGTCAGGTCCAACTTCAACCACTTCCACAATGGCCAGCAGAGCTTAGCCAGCTCTTTCTCAACAATCGCCAATTTGTTGAAAAAATTCGCCACTATAACAGTGTTCTTGCATTCACCTCTCTTGGAGTAGGAGTGGATGAAAGGATCACTCAACAATCTGGCACCTCTTCCTTTCGCATTCATGGTGGTCTTCATCATCTTATGGGAAGCCTCTTGCCCCCAGATGGAAGAGATCCTTGCTATGCTCAGCTCTACATCTATGATGCTGAGGAGGCAACTGACATTCGTCTTCGCCGTGATGGCAATCAGCAGCTCAACCGTGATGTCTTGCACAATCTCCATGACATGCTGCTTAATCACCATCCATATGTCAATGTCTACAAGCATGCCTATCAGGTCATGCGTGACAAACCTCCAGAGCAGCATACTGACCTTCGTGTTCGACTTCACTTCAGTGAGGGCACAGATGGTCGACGATACAACCTCCCCACAGCAAATGAGATTGCTGCTGTCATTCCTGGGGATGGGTCTGATGCTCAGAATGAGAATCGTGACATTGTCCTTCGTCTTCAAGGTGGAGGCTTGAGACGCATCAGTCATCTTCACCATGCATACTCTACACTCCATTATGTCCTGCTGTTTCCCAGAGGAGAGGAAGGATGGCATCTGGGCATTCCTCTCCATGATCGTCAGGGAAGAGAAAGTCGCTCCAAGCAGGTCACACAGCTCCTCTACTATGCCTACCGTCTCCATCTCAGACCTCCCCTCATTGAACCACCCAACTTATTTCATGGTGGTCGATTGTTCCAACAGTATGTTTGTGATGCTTGGGCATCTGTGGAACAGTCCTACCTTACTTGGATTTTCAACAATCAGAAGAAGATCAGAGCAGAGTTGTATAGTGGCTTGCAGGATCGTGTTGCACAAGATCCTGATGTCAACCTTGGAGAGGTTGGTCGCAACATCATCTTGCCTTCCTCACACTCTGGCAGTCCACGTCATATGCAGCAGCTTCTTCAGGATTCATTGGCAATCTGCAGGGACTGTCAGAAGCCAGATCTCTTCCTGACAATGACTGCCAATCCAGACTGGCCTGAGATTCGTGACAATCTCTTGCCAGGTCAGAGAGCCACTGATCGGCCAGACTTGGTGGCACGTGTCTTCTTTCAAAAGCAGCAGGCCTTGCTCAAGAAAGTCCGGGATGGTTTCTTTGGTGCTGTTGCTGGCTTGGTCTACACCATTGAATATCAGAAGCGAGGCTTGCCTCACATGCATCTTCTTATCTTCTTGGAGGACCAAGATAAAATTCGGACAACAGAGCAGGTTGATGCCATCATATCTGCTCAGATCCCTGACCAGGATCTCCATCCCCAGCTTTATGAAGCTGTCTCCAAGTTCATGTTGCATGGTCCTTGCAGCCCAGATCGCTGTTTGGACAATGGCAGGTGTAAGAAGCACTATCCAAAGTCCTTCTGTGAGCAGACTGTCATAAAGGAGGATGGCTATCCTGAGTATGCACGTCCTGACAATGGTCACACCATTCTCAAGGAGACCAGGGTTGGTGGTGAAAGGAATGCCACTACCTATACCAACAGAGATGTGGTGCCTCACTGTAGAGAGCTCTTGGTGGAGTTCCAGTGTCACATCAATGTTGAGGTCTGTGCCATCCATCAAGTCTGTGACCTATGTCCACAAGTACATTTACAAAGGACCAGACCGTGCCACTCTCCAGACCCAGGGGCATGATGAGGTCAAGGCCTATCTTGACAGTCGCTACATTTCCTCTGTGGAGGCAGCATGGCATCTCTTTGAGTTTGCCATGCATCTGGAATAGCCCTCTGTCTATCGTTTGCCTGTTCATCTTCAAAATGAACAGAACATTGTCTTCAGTGGCAGAAGATGCTCCTGAGGATATCTTGGAGCGTGCTGTAGCCAAAGACACTCATCTGATGGGATGGTTCAAGGCAAATGCAGATCCTGCTTGCATTGCTGCTGGAGCACTGGACTGCTTATATCAAGACTTCCCCAAGAAGTTTGTTTGGGCCAAAAACAAGTGGAAGTGCAGACAGAGGGGAAAAGCCATTGGTCGCATGTATTCTGTGCCACCAAATGCTGGAGAGCGCTTTTATCTTAGGCTTTTGCTCACTGTTGTCAAAGGTATGTGCAGTCCTCTTTTGCTTCTCTTCACACAGAGCTAATCTATTTTGCTTTAGGTGCTACCTCCTTTGAGAACTTGCGCTCCTTGAATGGTCAGGTCTATGATACCTTCAAGGAGGCCTGCCGTGCAAGAGGATTGTTGGATGATGATAGGGAGTGGTTGCAGTGTCTGCAGGAAGCAGCTCACATGCGCACTGGAAAGGGATTGCGCAATTTGTTCACCATCATCTTGCTCCACTGCAGTCCTGTGGATCCCCATAGGTTGTGGGATGCAACTCGAGTCCATCTCTGTGATGACTTGCACCATTACCTGTCTCACAGGCTCAACATCAATGAGCCCACAGAAGAGCAGGTCTATGACTATGGTCTCTATGAGGTTGACATGGCTCTGAGGAAGAGTGGAAAGAACCTTCTTGACTTTCCTGACATGCCAACACCTCAGTTGAACTGGGCTGCAAGGGTGGGCAATCAGCTCCTTGCTGAACAGCTTGCATATGACCATGCAGAGCTTCAGCAGAATTGTGGATCAGGGACTATCCCAATCTCAATGAAGGCCAGAAGCACATTTATGATGAGGTCCTGCAGAGTGTCAATGCACAACATGGAGATGCATACTTTGTGCACAGTGCTGGAGGTTGTGGCAAGACACATCTCTTTAACCTCATAGCTGCTGGAGTGCGCTCTGCAGAGAAAGGTTGTCCTCTGTGTGGCATCCTCTGGCATTGCATCCCTGCTGTTGAGTGGAGGATGGACTGCTCATTCACGGTTCAAGATTCCCATTCCTGTGCATGAGGATAGCACTTGCAACATCAAGAAGGAGGATATGCATCATCAGCTATTGCAACACACTTCCCTCATCATTTGGGATGAGGTGGGAGCACAAGGGCGTCATGTGATAGAGTGTGTGGATCGCACTCTACGTGACCTGCTGAACAGGGAGGTGCCTTTTGGAGGAATCCCTGTCGTGTTTGGAGGAGACTTTCGTCAGACACTTCCAGTGGTACCTCATGGGTCAAGAGAGCAGATAGTTGGGGCAACCCTCTGCAGATCTCGCATCTGGCAGCACCTCCATATTCGTCACCTTCATCAAAACATGAGACTTGATCAGAATGAAGAGTGTGCTCGATTTGCTGAATGGCTGCTGGAAGTTGGTGCTGGGGATGGACTCAATCCTGAAAATGAGATTGAACTTCCTGATTACATGCGCTGTGGTGACAGCATCCAGTCACTGACTGCTGCAGTGTATGGAGAGTTGCTGGATGCACAGAGACATCATGCATTGCCTGATGGATACTTCTTGGACCGGACTATTCTCTCTGCCAAGAATGCAGATGTGAACGAGATCAACAATACCATGATCTCATCACTTCCTGGAGAGAAGATTGTGTATACAAGTGCAGACTCTGTGCTGGACAGAGAGTATGAGTATATCCCCAGAGAGTTTCTGCACACCATGGATCCATCTGGATTCCCACTGCACAAACTGGAGATGAAGGTTGGGACACCTCTCATGCTGCTGAGGAACTTGGATCCACGAAATGGGCTTTACAATGGAACACGGATGGTGTTGGTGAACTCAACTCGACATGTACTACAATGCCGTGTGTTGCGAAGGAGGAATGATGGTGGAGAAGATGAGGATGAGAATATTGTGATGATTCCACGGATGGGGTTGGATGTGAACAAGGAGGAATATCCTATTCCACTGCGACGACTTCAATTCCCTGTGCGAGTTGCATATGCTATGACCATCAACAAAGCACAAGGGCAGAGTGTGAAACATGTTGGACTGGACCTACGTACTCCAGTGTTTTCACATGGACAACTGTATGTAGCTCTGTCCCGGTGCACAAACCCAAGGCATGTGAAGGTGGCATTTCCTCCAGGACAAGAGAACAACAAGAGCAGGAATGTAGTATATACAGAAGTACTTAGAAATATATTAGAGTAGTGATGAATAGGATAGAATTATGATTGGTTAGACTTGGATGTGAGTGGAATGTGATAACAGGTCCATCCATGGCCCTGCATTCTACAGAAAGGAATGAAATAATAAATAGGATGACAGGGCCTGGGTGCATCACTGCTGGGGCATGTTGCCTGGCCGAGGAACGAGGCCATGGCAACATGTCCCCAGCAGTGGTGCATCCAGGCCCTGCAGTGTACAGAAGGGAGTTAAAATAATAACTAGGATGACAGGGTGATGGATGCACCACGCAGTGGTGCATTCATCACCCTGCAGTGTATGAAGGGGGATTGGGGGCGAAGCCCCCAACGAGTCGAAGGACTCATCCTTATAATGAACGGGCGAGGCATGGGAGGGAGCGAAGCGACCGTTAGGGGACGAGCTTTTACGAACTTACGCGTCGCCTATTTCGCTTACCGCGTAAAATCCCATGTGGCACCCCTTTTGGGGATAAGAAAACCATGTGGCTTTCATTTCGCCGTTGGCCTATGTATCTACACATTAGGAAACCCTAACCCTAAGTTACAAAAATGCGAACACACCACATTGCTGCCACTGCTGCTACTGATGGATCAGATTAGATCAGTGGCTTTTTGCTGCACACATCTTTTCCTTGCTCTCCCATCCATCTCCCTGCTCTTCTCTTACTCTCTGGCTCTATATACGCGATCCACAGCGTTAAGTGGTGCCTCGGGTCATTACCTAAGATTTCTTTTTCCTTTCCCTCGCTGCCTTTAGAGGAGCCCCTTGGAAGGGCAGAATTGTGTCTCAGCTACATAGTAACCTTCACACTCCTCTCCCTTGAGAGTGATTAGTCCACGCTGGGGTCGAGCCCAGTTTGTGAGGGACAACTGGGACAAAACTGGTCAAACAGCCCAGGCTGAGTCAGAACGTTATATCTACATCTACATAGCTACCATAGCATACTCAGTACCACAGTATAGTATACTTTGTCTGAGTTGGGGAGGTTATTGACCCAATCAGAGACTGGGGAGCAATCCCTTGGTGAAGAAGATCTGATCCAATCAGAGACTGGGGAGTAATTCCCTTGGTGAAGAAGATCTGAGTTGGGGTGGTTATTGACCCAATCAGAAATCAGAGAGTGTTCCCTTGCTGAAAAATAAATCCCTGTGAAAATTTATCATGTAAGTAGTGGTCATGGTTTTGATCCAATCACACTCTTGAGCATTTTATTTTATCAGGTCAACTCCTCCCACCTCACCACAACGTGCACAAAGGGCTGCCCGTCAAAGTGAGCGTGATCAGCATATTTTGGAGTCACCACCTTTTCGTCGTGAGCCTCGCATTCCTGTAATACTCCCACCAAATGCTCCTCCTGCTTTAATGGTAGGTACTATTTTCCCTTTCTAATAGGACTCATCAAATTGATCAATAACTCTTCAGAACCATCCTCCTGTTCCAGTGCAACAATTTCCTGGGTTGCCACGCAATATTATTGAGAGGCATGAAGTAAACCGTGTCTGGCGTGCACACCATCCCCCAGCCTTCTCAGCCTCCCCAACCTTTTGTTCCTGTGCCACCACTCCTACCTCCATTTCAGCCATATCCCCAGGCACCTCCCCAGCCTATGGAGGAAATTAGGCGTGGTGATATTTTTTATGAAGGTGTTGCTCATCCCAGTCACAATCACAATCAGCATGTGCCCATGCAACCCTTGCTTATCCTCAGGGTTCACATCAACCTATGGGTGGTCTGAGACCACATGTTGATTATGGTGCAGCTTTGATGGCAGGCTTTCAGCAAGACCATGAGACACGGCGTAGGAACCGACATCGACCACGTAATCAACACAATGCTGCTACATCTATTCCTACTACTGCTTCTCGCCCTGAACCTGGTGTTGACCAGTTCAATGCTCAGTTCCATCAGCATATCATTGACTTTCAAAGAGCAGCTGAGGAACAGCAGCAGCGTCAAATGGAGCAGGAGCAAGCTGAGCATCAGCATAATCTCCTCTT
>MU123756.1:0-14438 GCA_014904935.1 Melanogaster broomeanus | reverse complement strand
GTACCACCTGTTAAAAAGCCCCGGACATGTCGGGTTGCTTCTGGTAGAGTCGAGGCATGAATTTAGGTGGTGGTTGTTTGGGTTTGACTGTGGAAACACCCTATGATCATGACTACGTTTTGTGGTTTCCCCACTTGGGTTATAACCAACCGTTACCATGGGCACACCCAGTTACCCGGGCTGGGGCCACCTTTCGGTATTGGAACCAGTTTTCCCCCTTGTCTAGGATACACAAAAAACCACTCAGGAAACCAACAATTTTTCATAACTCAATATTTCTTGGGCCACAAAGAGACCCAAAGGCAGGTGGGGAAGACGACGAGCAAAAAAAACTGGGGTTGTTCAGCGCCCTTAGGATCGACATACAGGTTGGACAAGATGGAACGCTACCCCTTCAAAGGGGGCAATCGAGGCCTGAGGAACTCAGCGAACAACCCATTCCGGTTTGGATGCCAGATTATAAGGCCCAGGGTGGTTAGGTCAAATCGCCATCAACAGGGTGGTTTACGTCGGCCAAAACGGATGCATTCCTTACTTTCGGATGTATTCCCTGGGCCCTGAAATATGGTTCATTTCAATTTTTCCCGTTTCCAACAGTCAAGCCGGAGTTATTGGGTTGGACTAACCAAGAACACCGGCCAACCACCCGCTTCCTTTGAATCTTGGATATGCACTTTCCCAAACCAGAGGGTGCACGAAAATGAAAAGCCCATGGCGGGAGTGTAGGGAATTAAGGAGTTCCCCTTTTTGTTGCCGATTTGTGGGTTAAAAGGTGGGACATTGGGCGGGTCGGGGAACATAGTCTGCAATTTCGTTTGATTTAACCCGAAACCCCCTTGGTGAAACCCACAGCTTAATTCAGGATACCCACCAGTACCACCAGGATTTTTGGGAAAAACTTACCCCATCTTAGGTAGGGGCCTACGTGACAAGTTTTGACCGGGGAAGCCCAAACCAGAGGGAGGAAAGACAGAGTCGAGGCCACTTGTAATTCGCGGGCTCCCTGGTTGGGCTAGTTAATTTGACAGTTGAGTGACTTCAAAAACGTCCGGGGAATAACTGACCCGAAGTGGAGTGGCCCAATTCAAAGTAATTGGGATTTGTTGGGTGCCGTACTTGCTTCATAAAGGCTTTCCCCTAACGGGCACTTAAAGGACCCCGGTCGTTGCAGAGTGCGGCCGTATTTTGTTCGGTCCTTTGTCTACGGAAGCCAAATTGGGCGGGAGTAGGTGCTTACTTTTGGCTTTGTTGGGCGCATCTCTGGAACCCCTGGTTGGAACCCAAGAATGCTGTGCTGATCCCTTGAACAAAACTGGTAAAGGTTGGACAAAGAAAGAGGAAGAGATTTGGAATCTGTGGAGGCAACGGGCAAGGGGTGAGGAAGGTGGGCCAATCGACCTTGGTTTCCAAACGTCCAGGCCAACTAACTACAAACAGGAGCAAAAGGAAAACGGGCGTACAAATTCTGGGCAAGCTTTCGGTTGCGCCCTCGTGAGGCCACGCATGGCATGGTAATTCTAGCGTTTAGGGATCCATTGAACCCCCCACAAACCCCTTGCTGGGGTAGTTAAGAGACAACGTCTTAGGAAGCTCCATGGAAACGGCTTTTCTTGGACGCACATAACTGCCAACATTGCTTTTCCGTCGTCCTTCCAAAAGACGCGACGGCTTTTTGGAAAGCTGGGATTTGCAATCACCATGGTCCCTGTAAGTAAGATTCAGTAACTTTCAAAAACATTGTTCAAAAACGCCTCGGGGCTCACGTCCACAATTTCAAGCAATGGTTCTCTGCGGGGGCGTGCAATTTTAAGCTTGTAACTTTTGCATTTAAAGGTTCGTATGTTAAGGCGTGTAAAAAGTCCTTATCTGTGGGAAGCTGAGAGGTGGGGCTGCGATGGGGTTGAATTTTACCACGCGCGGACGGCCCTTCGGACGACCCCACTTGCCGGACAAGCTCTTGCCAGCGAGGGATGGTTGAAACGCCCACATGTTCGGACTCCCCGGGGGTTGATTGCGGATGTTTCGTTCATATGTGTGATTTGGCCGCGCTTCGGTCCGTATTCCACCCACACGGCATATTGGTTCGGCGGTTTGCGGGATTGCTTGTACATATTCATTAATAAGTTTACGGGCGAGGGTTGGTGGGAGGGGCGGTAAGCGGGCGGGGGAGCGCGGTTCGGCGAAACTCGTAAAAAATCAAACCCCGCGTAATTTTCGTGTATTTCGTTGTATTTTCCCGCCAAACATCATGTGGGGAACTTGCCTTTTTAAGTGTTGGTCGCGTGGGTTTTTCATTCTCGCCTCCGCCAACCAGCACTTTGGGCCCAAAAAGGCTTCGAGCACAGTTCTTCCAAACCCTGTGTTCTCTTTCCTTCTCTTGTGTCCTGCCTCTTTTTGTTTCCCTCTGCACCTTGATTCCCTTGGATTTTTCTTCCCTCTTGGCAAATTCTGCCAGTGGCATTTCTCGAAATCTTGCTCTCCCAATTGTAAGTCTTATGGTTTTGGGTTGCACTTTTGATTCGTTACACATTCTGTTGACAAGATATTTTGTTTGATTTACAAATCTAAAGGAAGTCCATCTACAGTTCCTTAAGGTTGAAGCCCCTTTGGACTTTAATTGTAATTTTCCAGTGCACTGATTCTTAAATTGGTGTTCTGGATCAACCAGGATTCTCTACCAATTCACTTTTTTCCTTGTCTGACCGTGAAGGGTGAGTCTCCAATTTTAGAATCTGGGACCAAATGTCGTAAACCCCTCATGTTTTTTTCAGTGTCCTTCTTCTCTTTTTTTTTCCTTTGTAGCATATTCTGCTTATCTGTTTTGAAATCTTGATAACTTTAATGTAAAGCCTCCTTTTCACTTTAATTGGTAACCAGTGTAATTGATATTTCCATCGATCTTATAACAAAGATTCTCTAAAAAATCTCTTAAAACAAACAATTGGACGTGGGGAAGTTTTCTTTTTCATTCCTATTTTTTCTTGTTCGATATATAAATTTTTCTAACCCCATTATTTGATGCTGCCTTCTTCTCTTTTCCCTCTGGCAACATCCCAAAGTCTGTTGTCTGTGGGTTTACTACGCAGCACCTTCTTTTTACCCTTTGGTTTCTTTTTGAACTTTTTTCCCAGTTGTTTAAGGTATAAAGATGCTATGTAGAGCAGTTCATTTCATTTCGGTATCCATCAATTTAATCATTTCCTTCATTCCAGGGGAAAACTCCCTCTCACATCCCCACTTGAACGTGGCTCAGAGAAGGCTGGCACGTTTTCATTTCTTGGAGGGCGTGAAGGCGCCGTGGACTTAGGGTTCTAACCACCGTATTGCGCGCCCAGGCCATATCGGCCACTTCTTGAGTGCCTGAGAATCCTTCTCCCAGCTCTTTGATGTTGCATCCCCGGTTCTCTGAATGCGTTCCTGGGGATGCCACGTGAACATCATTGGAGGACCATGAGGCTGCTTTTCTTTTTTTTTTTCGTTTTTTTTTTTTTTCTTTTTTTTTTTTTTTTTTTTTTTTTTTTTTTTTTTTTTTTTCTTTTCCAGCGCACATGGCGTGCCAGCATCCTCCACCTCCACCTCCACCTCATGGATATGCTCCCTGAGTGCCACCTGGGCAATGCAGGCTCACATGGATGCTGTTCGCTGGTGTTGCAGCCCATGCACCATATGGTTTGCTCCTATGGTCCCCCCCATGATGGCCACCCATTGCAAACTGCAAGTTGGCTCCTCCTCCTCCCCCCCCCGAGCAAGTTCCATCCTGTTGCTCAGGCTTATGCATGGAGATATTTTTATGGAAGTGTGCTGCTCAACCACGCCAACAGGGGGGATGTGAAACATCCATCATTTTCCTCAGCAGGGCAGCATGTGAGAGGTGTTAGGGGCACGAGTGGGATTATAGCTGCAGCTGTGATTGCAAACCTACAGAGCTTATGCTCATTGCAGGAGAGACGCCGAAATCGTCGAAGGCTTGAATGCTGCTCCTGCTCCTGCTTCCTGCTGGCCCCATCCTGCTCTTGCTGAACCAGATTATAATCACTTCAATGTGGGGTTCAACATGTAATCAACTTCCAACAAGAGCTGAAGAACAGCAGCTGGGCAGCAATTGCAATGCGGAGCAGAGCAAGGCTCAGAGGCAGGCTGCTGAGCGATTGCAGGCAGAGGTTTTGGGGTTGGCTCAAAGAATGCAGCTGAGCAACAGCGGCAAATGGAGTTAGACGCAGATGCTGCTCAAAGACATGGCAGCTGAGCAACAGCACAATTCAGTTGGAGCAGAGCTAGCTCAAAGGCAGGCTGCTGGAAGAACGGCAGCGACCTGCAATGGATGCTGAGCAATCAGAAAGGCAAGCTGCTCAGGATGAGCTTCTCAGACAGGAGGCAGACACTGGAATCAACTGGCTGAAGCTGAACAGTGAGCGTCGTTGCACCAAGAGGCCTGAGCAACAGCGCTTGACTCAGGAGCGTAGACTTAGAAGAAGATGAGCAGCGTGAGCGCTTGCGTCTTCTCTATGAGAGCACAATCCTCTCTCCCAACAGCAGTATGAACAAGAGCCAGGGAGCAGCCGTCGTCCAAGCAGCTCAGATACCAGGTTGATCCTTTTATGATGAGGTTTGATGGTTGAAGGATGAAGATGATGGAGATGGAGATGCGGTGGTTGTGGTTGGAGCGTGGAGGTGGTGGAGAAGGAGGTGAGAAGGATGGTGGTGATGGTGGTGGTGGAGGTGGAGGAGAAAGGTGTGTGGTGGTGGTGGTGATGGCATGATGGTGATCCTCCCACCAGCCAGGAATCCTGCTTCCTATACGATTTGCCTCCTGCTGGCAAGACCTTATCAAGAGCCAGTGGTCCCTTCACAGGTCTTGCGTCCTATGGATATACAATTGTCCACACTGTCAATGCTCCCTGCATTGGCTTGACTGGTGAAAAGCTGACCAAATCTACTCGGGCAGCAATCCAAAGGCTCTTTGGAAATGTGCTGCTTGGAGGTCAGGTCCAACTTCAACCACTCTCCACATATGCCAGCAGAGCTTAGCCAGCTCTTTCTCAAACAATCGCCAATTTGTTGAAAAAGATTCGCACTATCAACAGTGTCTTGCATTCACTCTCTTGGAGGTAGGAGTGGATGAAAGGACTCACTCGAACAATTCTGGCACCTCTCCTTTCGCATTCATGGGTCTTCATCAATCTTATGGAAAAGCCTCTTTTGCACCCCAGATGGAAGAGATCCTTGCTCATGCCTCAGCTCTACATCTATGATGCTGAGGAGGCAACTGACATTTCGTCTTCGCCGTGATGGCAATCAGCAGCTCAAACCGTGATGTCTTGCAAATCTTCCATGAACCATGCTGGCTTAATCACCACCATATGTCCAATGTCTACAAGCCATGCCTATCAGGTCATTGCGTGGACAAACCTCCCAGAGGCAGCATACTGACCTTCGTGGTTCGACTTCACTTCAGTGAGGGCCACAGGATGGTCGACGATAGCGAACCTCCCCACAGCAAATGAGATTGCTGCTGTCATTCCTGGGGATGGGTCTGGAGCTCAGAAATGAGAATCGTGAACATTGTCCTTCGTCTTCAAGGTTGGAGGCTTGAAGGACGCATCAGTCATCTTCACCATGCATACCTCTACACTCCATTATGTCCTGCTGTTTCCCAGAGGAGAGGAAGGATGGCATCTGGGCATTCCTCTCCATGATCGTCAGGGAGGAGAAATCGCTCCAAGCAGGTCACACAGCTCCTCTCTATGCCTTACCGTCTCCATTCTCAGACCTCCCCTCATTGAACCACCCAACTTATTTTCATGGTGGCTCGATTGTTCCAACCAGTATGTTTGTGATGCTTGGGATCTGTGGAACAGTCCATATCTTACTTGGATTTTCAACAATCAGAAGAAGATCAGAGCAGAGTTTCTATAGTGGCTCTGCAAGATCGTGTTGCACAAGATCACTTGATGTCAACCTTGGAGAGGTTTGGTCGCAACATTGTCCTGCCTTCCTCACACTCTGGCATCCACGTCATATTGCAGCAGCTCTTCATGGATTCATTGGCAAATCTGCAGGGACTGTCAGAAGCCAAGATCTCTTCCTGGACAATGACTGCCAATCCGACTGGCCTGAGATCGTGACAATCTCGTGCCAGCGTCAGAGAGGCCACTGATCGCCAGACTGGGTGGCACGTGTCTTCTTCAAAAGCAGCAGGCCTTGCTCAATAAAGTCCGGGATGGTTTCTTTGGTGGCTGTTGCTGGCTTGGTCGTACACCAGTGGAGTTATCAGAAAGCGAGCTTGCCTCACATGCATCTTCTTATCTTCTTGATGACCAAGATACAGATTCGGACAACAGAGGCAGTGTGATGCCCCTCATATCTGCTCAGATCCCTGACCAGGGACCTCTATCCTCAGCTTTATGAAGCGTCTCCAAGTTTCATGGTTGCATTCCTGCAGCCCAGACCGTTGTTTGGACAATGGCAGGTGTAAGAAGCACTATCCAAAGTCATTCTGTGAGCAGACTGTTATAAGGGAGGATGGCTATCCTGAGTATGCACGTCCTGACAATGGTCGCACCATTCTCAAGGAGACCAGGGTTGGTGGTGAAAGGAAATGCCACCACCTACACCAACAGAGATGTGGTGCCTCACTGTAGAGAGCTCTGGTGGAGTTCCAGTGTCACATCAATGTTGAGTCTGTGCCTCCATCAAGTCTGTGACCTATGTCCACAAGTACATTTACAAAGGACCAGACCGTGCCACTCTCCAGACACAGGGGCATGATGAGGTCAAGGCCTATCTTGACAGTCGCTACATTTCATCTGTGGAGGCAGCATGGCATCTCTTTGGAGTTTGCCATGCATCTGGAATATCCCTCTGTCTATCGTTTGCCTGTTCATCTTCAAAATGAACAGAACATTGTCTTCAGTGGAGAAGATGCTCCTGGAGGATGTCTTGGAGCATGCTGCAGCCAAGGACACTCACTTGATGGGGTGGTTCAAGGCAAATGCAGATCCAGCTTGCATTGTTGCTGGAGCCCTTGACTCCTTATATCAAGACTTCCCCAAGAAGTTTGTTTGGGCCAAAAACAAGTGGAAGTGTAGACAGGAGGGGAAAGGCCATTGGTCGCATGTATTCTGTGCCACCAAATGCTGGAGAGCGCTTTTATCTTAGGCTTTTGCTCACTGTTGTCAAAGGTATGTGCAGCCTTCTTTTGCTTTTCTTCACACAGAGCTAATCTATTTTGCTTCAGGTGCTACCTCCTTTGAGAACTTGCGCTCCTTGAATGGTCAGGTTTATGATACCTTCAAGGAGGCCTGCCGTGCAAGAGGGTTGTTGGATGATGATAGGGAGTGGTTGCAGTGTCTGCAGGAAGCAGCTCACATGCGCACTGGAAAGGGATTGCGCAATTTGTTCACCATCATCTTGCTCCACTGCAGTCCTGTGGATCCCCATAGGTTGTGGGAGGCAACTCGAGTCCATCTCTGTGATGACTTGCACCATTACCTGTCTCACAGGCTCAACATCAATGAGCCCACAGAAGAGCAGGTCTATGACTATGGTCTCTATGAGGTTGACATGGCTCTGAGGAAGAGTGGAAAGAACCTTCTTGACTTTCCTGACATGCCAACACCTCAGTTGAACTGGGCTGCAAGGGTGGGCAATCAGCTCCTTGCTGAACAGCTTGCATATGACCATGCAGAGCTTCAGCAAATTGTGGATCAGGGATATCCCAATCTCAATGAAGGCCAGAAGCACATTTATGATGAGGTCCTGCAGAGTGTCAATGCACAACATGGAGATGCATACTTTGTGCACAGTGCTGGAGGTTGTGGCAAGACACATCTCTTTAACCTCATAGCTGCTGGAGTGCGCTCTGCAGAGAAGGTTGTCCTCTGTGTGGCATCCTCTGGCATTGCATCCCTGCTGTTGAGTGGAGGACGGACTGCTCATTCACGGTTCAAGATTCCCATTCCTGTGCATGAGGATAGCACTTGCAACATCAAGAAGGAGGATATGCATCATCAGCTATTGCAACACACTTCCCTCATCATTTGGGATGAGGTGGGAGCACAAGGGCGTCATGTAATAGAGTGTGTGGATTGCACTCTACGTGACCTGCTGAACAGGGAGGTGCCTTTTGGAGGAATCCCTGTCGTGTTTGGAGGAGACTTTCGTCAGACACTTCCAGTGGTACCTCATGGGTCAAGAGAGCAGATAGTTGGGGCAACCCTCTGCAGATCTCGCATCTGGCAGCACCTCCATATTCGTCACCTTCATCAAAACATGAGACTTGATCAGAATGAAGAGTGTGCTCGATTTGCTGAATGGCTGCTGGAAGTTGGTGCTGGGGATGGACTCAATCCTGAAAATGAGATTGAACTTCCTGATTACATGCGCTGTGGTGACAGCATCCAGTCACTGACTGCTGCAGTGTATGGAGAGTTGCTGGATGCACAGAGACATCATGCATTGCCTGATGGATACTTCTTGGACCGGACTATTCTCTCTGCCAAGAATGCAGATGTGAACGAGATCAACAATACCATGATCTCATCACTTCCTGGAGAGAAGATTGTGTATACAAGTGCAGACTCTGTGCTGGACAGAGAGTATGAGTATATCCCCAGAGAGTTTCTGCACACCATGGATCCATCTGGATTCCCACTGCACAAACTGGAGATGAAGGTTGGGACACCTCTCATGCTGCTGAGGAACTTGGATCCACGAAATGGGCTTTACAATGGAACACGGATGGTGTTGGTGAACTCAACTCGACATGTACTACAATGCCGTGTGTTGCGAAGGAGGAATGATGGTGGAGAAGATGAGGATGAGAATATTGTGATGATTCCACGGATGGGGTTGGATGTGAACAAGGAGGAATATCCTATTCCACTGCGACGACTTCAATTCCCTGTGCGAGTTGCATATGCTATGACCATCAACAAAGCACAAGGGCAGAGTGTGAAACATGTTGGACTGGACCTACGTACTCCAGTGTTTTCACATGGACAACTGTATGTAGCTCTGTCCCGGTGCACAAACCCAAGGCATGTGAAGGTGGCATTTCCTCCAGGACAAGAGAACAACAAGAGCAGGAATGTAGTATATACAGAAGTACTTAGAAATATATTAGAGTAGTGATGAATAGGATAGAATTATGATTGGTTAGACTTGGATGTGAGTGGAATGTGATAACAGGTCCATCCATGGCCCTGCATTCTACAGAAAGGAATGAAATAATAAATAGGATGACAGGGCCTGGGTGCATCACTGCTGGGGCATGTTGCCTGGCCGAGGAACGAGGCCATGGCAACATGTCCCCAGCAGTGGTGCATCCAGGCCCTGCAGTGTACAGAAGGGAGTTAAAATAATAACTAGGATGACAGGGTGATGGATGCACCACGCAGTGGTGCATTCATCACCCTGCAGTGTATGAAGGGGGATTGGGGGCGAAGCCCCCAACGAGTCGAAGGACTCGTCTATAAAGTAACGGGCGAGGCGTGGGGAGGGAGCGAAGCGACAGTTAACGGACGAGTATGCGTCGCGAAACTCGGATATCAACGCGTATTTCGCTTATGTCACGTGACTTGCCTTTTTAGTGTCGTCTCGCGTGCTTTTCATCTCGCCACAGCAGTAGCTCGAGCACACCCTTACCTCACCTCTCTTCCCTCTGCATCCCTCTGCATCCCAATTCTTGCTATAATTCTACACAATCTGACTACATCTTGACATCTATAACCTCCAGGTGAGCCTCACTGATCCATCTACAAGGTCTACTTTCTTTCTCAGTGAATAGGTGAGCCTCAGTCATGATCTGATGATGACAGATGATAACAGATGATAACAGATATTCAGCCTATACTCCTTTTCTCAGTGAGCAGGTGAGTCCTATTCATGGTCTGATGAGGACTAAATATTCACTCTACTCCTTCCTCAGTGATTTTCAGTGAACAGGTGAGTGTCAGTCATGGTCTGATGATAACAGATGATGACAGATATTCAGTCTACTCCTTTCTCAGTGAATAGGTGAGTCTCAGTCATGGCCTAATGGTGACTGAATATTCAGTCTACTCCTTCCTCAGTGATTCTCACTGAGGAGGTGAGTTCCATCCATGGTTGGATGATGACTGAATATATCCAGTCCACTCCTTCCTCAGTGATTCTCACTGAGGAGGTGAGTTTCATCCATGGCCTGATGATGACTGAATATATTCAGTCTACTCCTTCCTCAGTGATTCTCACTGAGGAGGTGAGTTCCATCCATGGTCGGATGATGACTGAATATTCAGTCTACTTCTTTTCTGCTGGCTAAGGTTTGTCACTAACAGCATTTCTCTTTTTATCATTTAGTCTTAGATATATATGTAAGATCTTTCTTTAGCTGTTTGTTCATCAATTTCATCTTTGCCTTTCTCAGGGAAACTCCTCTCACTTCCCCTGAACGTGCTCAAAGTGCTGCACGTCATGCTGAGCGTGAGCGCCGTGACTTAGGGTCACCACCTGGGCGCCACCAGCCATATCGCACTGTCACAGTGCCACAAAATCCTCCTCCTACTTTGGTGGTAGGTATTTTTATTTATTTGAAAGTGTGATTTTTAACAATGATGGACCATATTAGAATCACCCCCCTGTCCCTCTGGATCGTTTTCCTGGAATGCCACGGAATCTCATTGAGCGACATGAAGTCCAACGTACAAGGCGTATCCTCCACCACCATCCTCATCCTCATCCTCATCCTCCTCCTCCTCCTCCTCCTCCTCCTCCTCCACCTATGCAACCACCTGGATTTGCTCCTGTGTTGCCACCTGGGCCAATGCAGCCACATGGATTTGTTCCTGTGTTGCAGCCTATGCATCCATATGGATTTGCTCCTATGGTGCCACCCATGATGCCACCCATGCAACCTCAACCAGCTCCACCTATTCCAGTTCATGGAGATATTTTCTATGAAGGAGCTGCTCAACCATGGCAACAGGGGAACTTTGCTCAGCAGCAGCAGCATCATATGAGAGGTGCAGGAGCACGAGTGGACTACACTGCAGCTGTTATGCAGGCAACAGAGCATGCTCATGCACAGAGACGTCAAAATCGTCGAAGACGTAATGCACATGCTGCTCCTCCACCTGCTGTCCACATCCCAAATCCTCCTGCACCAGATTATAATCATTTCAATCTGGGATTTCAACATGTCATCAATTTCCAACAAGAGGCTACACAGCAGCAGCAGCAGCAATTGCAGAGGGAGGCAGAGGAGGCTCAAAGGCATGCTGTGGAGCAATTGCAGGCTGAGCTGGCTCAAAGATATGCAGCTGAGCAACAGCAGCAATTGCAATGGGCTGTTGAGCAAGCAGAAAGACAAGCTGCTCAGGAGGAACTTCTCAGACAGGAGGCAGATCATTGGCGTCAACTTGCTGAAGCTGAACAGGAGCGTCTTCAGCAGGAAGCTGAGCAACAACGGTTGACTCAGGAGCGTAGAGAGCATGAGCAGCAGGAGCGCTTGGATAATCTCTATGGAGAGCACAACCACCTCTCCCAACAACATTATGAGCAAGATCAGGAGCACCGTCGTCAAGTAGCTCAACCACCAGGTAATCCTGGTGATGGTGGTGATGGTGATGATGGTGATGGTGATGATGATAATGGTGGTGGTGGTGGTGGTGGTAATGGTGGTGGTGGTAATGGTGGTGGTGGTGGTGGTAATGGTGGTGGTGGTGGTGATGGTGATGGTGATGGTGATGGTGATGGTGATGGTGATGGTGACCCTCCAAATAATGACCCCCCACCATTTCCTCCACCAGCCAACAATCCACTTCCTATACAATTGCCTCCTGCAGGCAGACCATATCAAGAGCCAGTGCTCATCCATAATCTTGGTCCCATGGATGTTCAATGTCCACACTGTCATGCTCTACACTTTGACTGTGAAAAGTTGACCAAATCTACTCGACGTCAGAAGCTTTTTGGAATGTGTTGCTTGGAGGGCCAGGTCCAACTTCAGCCACTTCCAGCTTGGCCAGCAGAGCTCAATCAGCTCTTTCACAACAATCGTCAATTTGTGGAAAAGATTCGCCACTATAATAGTGTGCTTGCATTCACTTCTCTTGGAGTGGGTCTTGATGAAAGGGTCACTCAGCAATCTGGCACATCTTCTTTTCGTATTCATGGTGGTCTTCACCATCTCATGGGAAGCCTCTTGCCACCTGAGGGAAGAGATCCTTGCTATGCTCAGCTCTATATCTATGATGCTGAGGAGGCAACAGACATTCGTCTTCGCCGTGATGGCAATCAGCAGCTCAACCGTGATATCTTGCATAACTTGCATGATATGCTGCTCAACCACCATCCCTATGTCAATGTCTACAAGCACGCATACCAAGTCATGCTTGACAAGCCTCCAGAGCAGCACACTGACCTTCGTGTCAGACTTCATTTCAGTGAAGGTACTGATGGTCGAAGATACAACCTGCCCACAGCAAATGAGATTGCTGCTGTCATCCCTGGAGATGGCTCTGATGCCATGAATGAGAATCGTGACATTGTGCTTCGTCTTCAGGGTGGGGGTTTGAGGCGTATAAGTCACCTTCACCATGCATACTCAACACTGCACTATGTCCTGCTGTTTCCCAGAGGAGAGGAAGGGTGGCATCTGGGTATTCCTCTCCATGATCGTCAGGGAAGACAAAGTCGCTCCAAGCAAGTTACACAGCTCCTCTACTATGCCTACCGCATGCATATCAGACCTCCTGCCATTGAACCACACAACTTATTCTATGGTGGTCGATTATTCCAACAGTATGTTTGTGATGCTTGGGCATCTGTGGAGCAGTCATACCTCACTTGGATTGTCAACAATCAGAAGAAGATCAGAGCAGAGTTATACAATGGCTTGCAGGATCGTGTTGCACAAGATCCTGATGTCAACCCTGATGACATTGGCCGCAGGATAGTCTTGCCTTCATCACATTCTGGCAGTCAGCGTCATATGCAGCAGCTCCTTCAAGATTCATTGGCCATCTGCAGGGACTGCCAGAAACCTGATCTCTTCCTCACCATGACAGCCAATCCAGACTGGCCTGAAATTCGTAACAATCTCATGCCAGGTAAGCATTTGTTGTCCATTTCAGTTCTCTCTCATGCTCACATTTCATTACAGGTCAGAAAGCCATTGATCGTCCAGACTTGGTGGCCCGTGTCTTTTATCAAAAACAACAAGCCTTGCTCAAGAAAGTGCGCAGTGGTTACTTTGGTGCTGTTGCTGGATTGGTCTACACCATCGAGTACCAAAAGAGAGGCCTTCCTCACATGCATCTCCTCATCTTCCTCAAGGAGGAGGATAAGATTCGCTCTACTGAGCAGGTGGATGCCCTCATATCTGCTCAGATACCTGACCAGGAGCAACATCCACAGCTCTATGAAGCTGTCTCCAAATTCATGTTGCATGGTCCATGCAGCCCAGACCGTTGTATGGACAATGGCAGGTGTAAGAAGCACTATCCAAAGTCCTTCTGTGAACAGACTGTCATGAATGAGGATGGCTATCCTGAGTATGCCCGTCCTGACAATGGTCGTACCATCCTCAAGGAGACAAGGGCTGCTGATGGTACAAGGAATGTCACCACCTTCACCAATAAGGATGTTGTTCCTCACTGCAAAGAGCTCTTGGTGGAGTTCCAGTGTCACATCAATGTGGAGGTCTGTGCCTCCATCAAGTCTGTCAAGTATGTCCACAAGTACATCTACAAAGGACCAGACCGTGCCACTCTCCAGACACAGGGTCATGATGAGGTCAAGGCCTACCTGGACAGTCGCTATATTTCATCTGTGGAGGCTGCATGGCATCTCCTTGAATTTGCCATGCATCTGGAATATCCATCTGTCTATCGCTTGCCTGTTCATCTTCAAAATGAACAGAATGTTGTCTTCAATGGGGAAGATGCTATTGAGGATGTCTTGGAGCGTGCTGCAGTCAAAGACACCCACTTGATGGGGTGGTTCAAGGCAAATGCAGATCCAGTTTGCATTGTTGCTGGAGCACTTGACTGCTTATATCAAGACTTTCCCAAGAGGTTTGTCTGGGTCAAAGCAAAGTGGAAGCCAAGACAGAGGGGAATGCCATTGGCCGCATGTATTCTGTCCCACCAAGTGCTGGAGAGCGATTTATCTTCGCCTTTTGCTCACTGTGGTGAAAGGTGCCACCTCCTTTGAGAATTTGCGCTCCTTGGATGGTCAGGTCTATGATACATTCAAGGAGGCCTGCCGTGCAAGAGCACTTTTGGATGATGATAGAGAATGGTTGCAGTGTCTCCAAGAAGCAGCTCACATGCGTACTGGAAGGGGTTTGCGCAATTTGTTCACCATCATCTTGCTCCACTGCAATCCTGTTGGATCCTCATAGATTGTGGGAGGCAACTAGAGTCCATCTATGTGATGACTTGCACCATCATCTG
>MU123755.1:185387-197684 GCA_014904935.1 Melanogaster broomeanus | reverse complement strand
GAAACTAAACATTATACAACAAGCAAGGGTAGGCTCCGCCTTCATACCCCCTCTGCGATGAGCCTCTCCGGGTTCTCGACCCACCCGCGCCACGTCTCCACGAACGCCGCGAGTTCAGTGCCTTCGACGACACGATGGTCGGCGCTCCAGCTCACATCGACCTTCAGTCTTCGCTCGCCCGGAATACTTGCTCCAGGAGGACAGAACTCGTCGCTGAAGCGCTGACGTCCCACACCCAGCTTGCCCTCTCGATCGCGACGATCGCGACGCCGCCGCCGGGGACTAGGACCGGGCTGGCGCCTTCGCCTTTGCCGATCGCACCGACGTTTGACATGCTGATGGTGCCACCGTGCCTAGGCATGTCTCTGGGCGTGAGCGCACACGGGACTTGACGGCCCAGATGCGCGAGGTGAGCGACGCAAGACGCAAGGCTGTGCATCGACAGCGACTGCGCGGAGGAGATTGTTGGGGTGTAGAGGCCGGTCGGGGTGGACAGAGCGAGCGTGACATCTGCGCTTGGTCGCATGGTCAGCGTCGGTTTAGCGTTGGTGTTTGCGCCCGAGGTGATGGACGCTCGGAGAAGCGGCCATTCCATCATTGAATTCGCGAGCATCTTCAGAAGGAACGGAAGGTACGTCAGCTTTGCAAATTTACCGCTCTCTGGAGTCGACGGAGGAGCTGGGGCGGGGTAGAAGGCAGACGGATTGACCATTTGAGACCATGTAGAAGTGCATCACGATCGATCGAACGCACCTCATCAAGAACTCCGAGAACTTGGTGAATCCAACGACATGCTCGAACAACGAATGAGCGTGGTGGATTCCGGGTTGGCGTCGCTGTTGACACCACGTCTGGATCAACACGCCATTGTGCGACAAGACTCTCCGCCTCTATCCTATTCGAAGAACGACTCTGCTGTTCGCGATATTACCGCTCCTCGCTCACCCGACGTATATCTCGTTCCGCAACGAACTTTCTGGGCGTCTATTCAGGGCCGATAGGAGATCATTCTGTGAGACGTGTGTCGAGGAATGCGATACAATCGACGGTGCACATGCTCGCTGAATAAGCGGAGGTACAGATGGCTGATAAGCATGGCCGCGCTTATGGATGGGTGGATACGAGCTAGATTCCAGCAGACAACTGGGCTGATCGTCTTGCAGTTCAATAGTGATGGTGCTAGGAGTGGGACCGCGCTGCTGGAGCTCGTGAGGAACGGGTATATATGAGGTGCAAGAATCAGCTCTTGGGTAGAGTAGAATTGACAGTGGTTGCGATGGTAACTCTGACATACCAGGAGGAATAGTTGTGATGAGTGCAGAGTGACTAACCCCACCAAAGTACGACGCCCAGCGCAACGACGAGTACTCCAAATGACGGGATTTTTGCTGCAAATCTGACATAGGCTTTGTGAAATGGAGCCTAAGTCATTTCTAGGTCGGTAGATGTCGTCCTCAATTTTTGCAGGTCTCAATGGTGTTGGGCGAGATGGTGGGAAAAAGCCGAGTTGGTGGTCTGGCTATTACTCGATTAGTTCTCGACTACTTTTCACAGCACTTTTCGCAGACCCTGGCCAGGACGTATCCCTGCGAGATTAGATAGCAAGATGGGGACGTATGTGTTGTGGTTGAGGGAGGAGGAGGGGGAAGGTCATATGGCGTCCATTTCCCCAGACAGACGGCAGCATGTGAGTAGGCAACAGCTACAGCGGTCGTCCATACTGTCTGGTCAACGCCCAGCTCTTCTGCTTTACCCAACATCTCGTCACCGACGATTCAATTGAGAGTGGGGGAGGGAGTGAATGAGCCATCAACATGCTGGAGGAGGAAGAGGTCATATGCCGTTTGCGGAACTGGTGCAGGTTTGTTCGGGTGGGTCGCACCATGGGAAGCACCAGTGTCACCAGTGGGAGGCGGGTTGGCAGCGCGGGCGTTCTCATCTTGGATGACTTCAGGAGAAGGAGCACGTTTGATTGGATCTCGAAAACAGGGGTCGTGGACTTGGAGAGCTAGATGGTGACCAGTACGAGCTTTCAGATAAACCCTCGAGAGAACTGAGTGTCAAAAACGTGTCTGCACTGTAGTGAGACGAAACACTCCGTCCCCGCCGCTGATGATGGTCACGTCTACGGTCCCTACTGAGACTGGACTCGGATCTCACATAGGCCCCTGGGACAATCGATTGATGGTGTGACTGCGAGGAGAGGCTGGTGTTCGTCGGTGGTTCCGGGGCACCGAAGAAGTTGGACACAGATGTGACGATTGAGGCTAAACCATCATGGAGACTGTCAAAGAAGCTGGGACCCTCTCTGGAGGGGTCCTGTGCATCACGATTTTCTTGTGGTAGTCTTGATCTGATCCAGGCTTGACTGCTGCATCCACGACCTCAGAGTCGTAGAACTCAGTTTGCGAAGTGCCGAAACTTTCGCCAGAGTAGTTTTGGTGCCGTTGGTTTTAGTGCTGGTTTTGGTGCTGCTGATGGACGTTCGGGTCCTCGGTAGGTAGCATCTTTGGTGGTTGCAGGTAGATGGCAAATAAATTGTCTTCCTCTTGCGGAAGCATCGGAGGGTGGAGGAAGTCCATGGGTAACTCTTCAGCAGGGAGCATTGGGGTGGTGGATAAACTGTGGTGAGCTATCGGCAGCGAGCATGGGTGGGTGCCAGAATGTGTTTCCCGATCATCGGAAGATGCTCTAGGACGAAAAGAACAGGAAATCCATGGATGAGCGGTGGGAATGCAAGGTGGCAGATGAATGTCCCGCGTGTGAGTCAGCGTAGAAGGAGAATGTGTCGTCCTCTGCTCTTTGGTGGTAACTTTGGTGGCCAGCATCTCTACAGTCGAGAAAGGAACGGCGTCCGAGGGCATCTGGAAGTCTTGGCTAAGGTAGTCGGGGTGGTAGGGGCCAGGGAACGGATTGAAGATGTTGGAGTACGCGCTTTGAGCAATGTAGATGTTGTTCTGAGCGTCCTGCCCGAGGGCTCCCATAAACTCGAATGACGTGCTCTGAGTCGTCTACTCGTTGCATTCGTACGTCGGCTCGGTGGTAGAATCTGGTACCAGAGTGGGAGAGGGACGACAACTGACGCCCGGGCTCGCAGAAGGTGTTTCGGACGAATGCAGACCGGTACGCCTGGGGTCATGCCGTGAACGTTTGCGTATAACGTCCCACTTCGTCGAAATTGGCCTGGCTGAGCCATGTAATATATTAATATATAGCTCTGATTGAACACGAATCAGCCACAAACTACGCAATGAGAATGAAGGGTACTTACTACTACAAGCCGCATCCACATAATGTTAGTTATGACAAGGATGGGAATGATGAGTAATGTCTGAGGACCACGAGATGAGTTGCGTGATACGAGCGAATACATATCATCATCTCCTGGGGAGGTGCGGCTCGAGTGCGAGTTTCGCCGTGATTGGTTCTGAGGGCGAGGACGCTTATGCTGTGGGGAATGAGTCAGTAGCCAACATGCGTTGAGGGGATTACATACCAGCTTGCAGGAGTGACCATATGCATTACAGCTTAACTCGTCATTGAGACCACGGCGCCAAAGCGGGGTATGGGTCACGCCGCAGTTGGAACACTCAGCCAGGAGCAGTTGTTTCCAGTCCCGCGAAGAACGGCAGAGTTGATGCTAGTGGCAGTGGCACTGGGGCCAGAGGAACGAGTGGTGGGAGCATTGTGAGTCTCGACTGTGAGGTTCGGACGACCGTTCAGGGTATTGCCCCGAGTGCTGGTGCTCGGGCTGATTTTGGTCAAGGCAACGGTCTGAGGGAGAGCGTCGTTGATGGATTAATAGAGGAGGGGTAGCTAAATCGGCGTCATGGTTGTTGCGAGGAGTTTGCGAGTCCGTATGTGGGAGGTTTCTTGCATGACGACTTCCGAATCGACCAAAACCTTGTAGTCGCTCTGACACTGCTAAAGTGTGAGGTGGTTGTCCTCTGTAGCATTGTTGCTGAGCAGCTCATCCAGAGGACTCTATAGTGGGGCGAATAGTGATGAAACCGTGGGAAGAGGTGTTTGTGACGACCTCCGCGTAGTTCATGGTGGTGGAGAGGGAGGGCTGAGCGTATAACAGAGCAGACGGGCCGAAGTCGCTGGAGAAGAGGGATGGGAACCTGAGAAACGGCTGTTCGTTGGGCAAGCCAAGGCTCTAGCGTTTCCGGAATCCAGTGGACGTCACCGTCTCGATGTGGATGTTGCTGGTGCAACCATTAGCTTCGAAATGGCGACGTTCGCTGCAACGGGAAAGGTGTGGGCAAGGGAGAACGTGAATTGCATGTGTTTGATGGTGCCAGGCTTCGCATTCTTACTGGCCTCGCAGCTGCACCCCTTCTCTGCAGCACACTGCCGAATGAGATCGGTAGAGGCATTATGCCTGAACTCAGGAGCTCCTCGATGCTCCTAGAAGGACGAAAATATTGTCACCATGAAACAGTGACAAAGTTCTCAGCGTGAAGGGTAGGGTAGAAATGCGGCATAGGAGAAGAGGGCATGTGAGTGCTTTGCTCCAGGTAGACCACAGTGAAGAGAGAAAGGCTTAGTGTCCAGAGCCAGTTGGATGCTGTGGATAGCACGACGCCGCATGAGTGGATGGGCAGCAGGAAATCTCACCATCGAGCACCGAATGTCAACACCCAGAATCGCCTCGAGCAACACCAAATCCTACACACCGATAATAACCCCGTGCACCCAAACCCCACGTGGACACAAATAAGTTCCAATCCCCTACACAAACCTGTTACGCTTATGTAAGTTTCCCATATGCCAAAACCGCATCACTCAGTGACACAGTGCATTGCACAGGGGTCAAAGTAAGAATCTGTAGAATATAGCTACAATTATATAGTAGAATGTTAAGGATTAAGTATTAAAATGATGTAAATGATGAATATAACATGTAGAATGATGAAAGTAGAGTGAATACCATGATACTGTACTAGTAGAGTTCTGAATCTGAGTCACTTTCTGAGCCGCAGGTCTCAGGCTGGACACCCTTCTCTTCGGGATTCAGAGTATTAATAAGGTCCGAGGTTGTAGAAGGCCCGGGTGGCCTTGTGGTTTGAGGCGAGGATGGGTTGAGAAAGTCAGCTACAGCTGCTTTGACTGCTGTGAGCTTGGCATCACGATTCTTGTAATTACTTTTGGCCTTGATTGTTGGGTTGCAACGTCGGTGTACAGCAAGCTGATCGTCCAATTGAGCACGTGTTAGATGTTCTAAGGTGGTTATATCAATGATGAGGGTAATGGCATCTACCCTTGCCGTCTCGTTCGCAACTGCGTTCAACCTCTCTGTTTCCTTCACCCGACTCTCGTGTGCAACTTTCTCAGCATGTGCATTTAGTTCAGTGTGACGGCTGTGCTCCAGTCCACTTGCGTCAACCTCTCGTGCCTTCAACATGAGCCAGCGTTGATCTTCTTCAGTGTACGTAGAGGATATGAAGTCTGCAGTATTGTTATGTCGGTAGAGTGCTTCAGCATTGTACTGATGCAACGTCATGGTGGGCTTTTGACATGCACGTACTCGGTAAGCGCCAAGAGCACCCTCATTACGGTCATTTGTGGTTGGCATCCAGGCTCTCTCTCGTTCCATGGTTGACATGGATGAATTGGTTGAGTCAGAAGCAAACTCAGACGTCAGGCGATTCCAAACCCGCAACGAGCCCCTGAAAAATGCAACAAGGGCATTCTTCAGATTAGGAAGCTTGTCTTGCTTGGCGAGCTTATGGACAACAGTAATGGCGTGAGCATTCTGCCATGTCTCCCCATCGAGAGTTGCCAATTTAGGGGAGGCATCTGGTGCAAGCAGAAGATCAGGTGAGTTGATGAGCTTTTGAGTGTGGTTCTTGACATGATTGTGAAAGGGGCCAAGATCAAGAATATTGGTTTCTTCTGACCCATCGCCACGCACGATAAGCATGTAAGGCTGCCCAATGGCTGCAGCATACAGGACGAGAACAGCAAGTTCGGTAAGGGTTGGGGTGTCATTGAGGGCATTGAACAAATTCTCTTCCATGTGACTAAAATTACGCTTCTCCTTCTTGTAGCGTGTTTGAATTAGAAGCGCAATGTAGTTGTCAAGGTAGGTGATCAATTCTTCAGCAGCAAAGCAGTGCGATTGATAGCGAACATTGCTTGTGTCAGGAAATGTGGTTGATCCCCCCGGCCCTTTGATCGCTGCAAAATATTGGCGGTGCACATCTTGCAATCCTTTCTTGTCGTCTTTATTGTTAAAAATTGCACCAGCAATGCTAGTCGTCTTGGGCCCTCCTTGACCGCTGACTTCGAAAGCACGAAGCTCTGCCATAGTCCGGGCATCTGTGTTGTCGGTGTCCGAGATGCCCTTTAGGGTTGCCGCATTGTCTTTATTGGCCAATAGGACTGGTCGCTCAAAGCCACTCTCCTCCCAGCATGCAGCCATCTCCGCACAACCTCCCTTCACCCCATTCAGCTCTTTATGCATACAGCAACCAGCTCGCACAATCAGGCTCCATTGACGTTGCTCCTTCTCGGAAAGTGAGTTGAATGCCACCATCCCAAGCTGCCGCGCTACACATTCTTGAGCAGCACTTTCTCTCGCGCTCTGCTCTGCTTTGGACAGGTCATTCCAAGCATCAAGACCTCCAGCTTGCTTTAGGGCTTCATCGTGGGCAGCAGCAACAGCCTCCACTAGGTCAGAAGATAGAGGTCCTCTGAGCGTATCTTGTCCAAGTTTGAGGTAGGCATTATCTTTTTTTCCACTCTTTGACACCCGCAAAAAACTTGAGCTGATCACTTGAATGGTCTCCATTGACACCTGCCAGTTTCCGGGTCACATCCAAAGACGACAGGCGAGTCTCTGTCCGGTGCGATAATGGCGAGTTATTGTACAAATTTGTATACATGTTGACCTTTGCTTTTAATTCCTCCAGCTGCGTGTCTGCTTTGTGATTAACGGACGAGTCGACACCAAGAAGACGTATGACATGGGAACCAGTATCCTTCTGGGAAGCCAATTGAGGCATTTTCATTGCGACATGCCGAGAGGTGTAGTCGATATGACGGTGAGAAGTGCTATCTGAGCTGATAGTTATGGCTAGGATGCCGGAGATTTCAGCATGGTGTTGTAAAGAACAGCCGAATGCAACTCACAGTCTGACATGACGATTTCATGAGCGACCTGTATTTGTGATGCCAATCCCCCCTCTAACATTATCCTCCCAACAGTGCGACCACTCATGCGTTTTGGAGCATGTACACCAAATGTGGCTGCTATCGACTGTATCACTGATCCAACCTCCTTACGAGCGCATCCAGCAAGGACAAGGGAACGTGCAATGGAACGGAACTTCATCGAGTATGCACTCTTCCCGCGGTCGAAGAGACGGCGAGCCTGAGAGAAACGCAACGATGAGCTGCGTTTCTCCCTTGCAATGGTCAAAGCTAACTGGCAAGTAGCACGGAGCGCCTGCATTTGATGCATCTTCATTTTATCTCAACAGGAAGACAGTTGATCTCGTAACAACGCGATGATTCCATCAGAACAGGAAGAAGACGCTTCCGCATCAGCAAGTTTCTGTTTCATTTCATTGGCCATTGTATCGGTCTTCGCATTTAGGGCGGGAACAAGGGTATTTTCAAGCATCTTCAACCGACCAGTGAGTCCCTGGGATTGCCCTTTCAAACGCAACACTTTGCGTCGCTCAAGTCGAAGCAGTGAGTACCACTTGCTTGATTTGGTCCTCGTGGCTGACAGCTGGTCCTGGGTGTCACGAAGGGTAGTGCACATGGAGTGGAGCTCGTCCTGTGCGATGTGAAGCTCGCCTTGTGTACGGCCCAAGGCGTCTTCTTTCTCCGAAAGAGCCAGCCCCTGCTCCTTGATCTCGGCTGTGCGATCTGCAAGCAAAACCTTTGCAGCATCTAACTCGTTCTGCACGTCCTTCAGTGTGACTCGCAGCACTACAAGCTCATGTGAGCGAGTGGTCCATGACATGGAGGTGGACAAGCTGTGGCCGAGTTGAACTGTGGACCTAGTACTGGTGGAATGAGGGACCCGGCGATCAAGCTGGCTGGGAGGTTCGTTTTCCCCTCGTTCTTCTCTGTTTCCCCATCGGTGTGTCCCCCGTGCTCTGCGGAACTGCTCCTGCTGTAAAAGCGAACACTTTTTTACTCGTGCCATGGCTGACCCAAATATTAGCAGCAGTTGGACTGCAGGAGTGATGACGTAGTACACTTTGCCAGTGGGGTGAGTTTTTTATTTGTCCAATAGATAATGAGCACCATCAGCAAAACTCAAAGTCCATTGTGGCAATTATCTTACTTAAACAACATGGTAACTTCCATATAAAATTCCGGCAAGTTGTACAATGAGAAAAATGATATAAATGAGTGACAATACAGTGCATCAGGACCTTGTCAAACCAACGAATTATGGTGCGGGCTACCTCGGAGGGTGAACGACAGAAAAAAAATGAGATCTCAGTAAAAAAACATGGTTGAAAAAGTACTAGTTGTAGCCAAGTCACAGCACTACTGTAATATGTAGTGTGTTTTTCCTAATAGCACGAACTTCGTCAAATTTTCAAAATACGAGGTCATGTGACTAGCCACGTCAGTGTTCAAGCACTAGCTTAGTAAGCGTCATTCACCAAATTATTCACTGCAAGTCTTTTTCGGTATGCAGTTCCAGTCCATCCAACGCAGGCCTCAGTTACTCGCCCTCAGAATCGTCACTTGGAGATCGCACGGTACAAATATCGAGCTCTATGGACGTTTTGACATGACCCCCTGGTCAGTTTGCCACTGTTGGTGCATAGAATGACAAGGTTAGTGTCGACAGTCATCGAATGGTCCATTTATTCACTCAAGTTGCGGGACATGGCTCTGCTTTCAAGCCCATCCTTTCGTTTATGGCCTCACCCGCCCGTTGATAGCCCTACCTATTCGTTTTTGAGCCTGCCCACTCATCTTTGAGCTCACCCGCTCGTTTTTGGCCTCACCCGCTCGTCTTTGACTCCATGTGCTTGCTGATGACCCCACATGCTTGTTTTTGGCTCCATCCCCTTGTCTTTGGCCCCATCCCCTTGTCTTTGGCCCCATCCCCTTGTCTTTGGTCCTCCCCCCTTGTACTCTCACAGATGCGACAATCACGCACGCACACCTACCGTGGCACCCCTCCTGACTCCTCCCACATCTAGCAGACAACGCACGCTCATGTGCAGCGACAACACCCGATGCACACCAGTTTGTTATTTCTCCTTTTATTTGCTAATAACTAACTACACTCGCAGCTATGACAATCACGCATGCACATACCGTGGCGCACCTCTCCTGACTCCTTCACCCCCATCTCCTGCATCTACCAGACAACGCGCGCTCGTGCGCAGCCGCAATGTTTGACACCATAGTTTTTTTATTCCTCTTTTTATTTGCTAATAACTAACTATTGTTGCAGCTACGACAATCATGCACCCACACGCTCTCCTGACTCCTCTACCCCCATCTCTGGCATCTACCAGCCATCGCGCGCTCGTGCGCAGCCGCAACATTTGACGCACACCATAGGTTTTTTATTTCTATTTTTATTTGCTAATAACTAACTACCGTTGCAGTATGGCAATCACGCATGCACACATGTGGCGTGGCTCTCCTGACTCCTCCACCCCCATCCCCCACATCTACCAGACAACGCGCACTCGAGCGCAGCCGCAACATTCGATGCATACCATAGGTTTTTTATTTCTATTTTTATTTGCTAATAACTAACTACCGTTGCAGCTATGACAATCACGCACGCACACATGTAGCATGGCTCTCCTGACTCCTCCACCCCCATCTCCCGTATCTACCGGACAACGCGCGCTCATGCGCAGCCGCAACATTCGACGCACACCATAGGTTTTCTATTTCTACTTTTATTTGCTAATAACTCACTACCGTTGCAGCTACGACAATCACGCGCGCACACATACTGTGACATGGCTCTCCTGACTCCTCCACCCCCATCTCCCGTATCTACCGGACAACGTGCGCTCATGCGCAGCCGCAACATTCGACGCACACCATAGGTTTTCTATTTCTACTTTTATTTGCTAATAACTCACTACCGTTGCAGCTACGACAATCACGCGTGCACACATACTGTGACATGGCTCTCCTGACTCCTCCGCCCCCATCTCCCACATCTGCCAGACAACGCGTGCTCGTGCACAGCCGCAATGTTCAACGCACCACAGTTCCTTTCTATTTCTATTTTTTTATTAGCAAATAACTAATTACTCTCGCAGATGACCCCGCCGTCACAAAAGCGGACCCGCGTTTGCAGACCAACCTACTATTACTACTAGTTATGAATTCCCAGTGATCCGACTTTCTGAGTTGGCCCTCCCTCTGATTAGTCACTCCTTTGATGTACCATTGACCTTCCATTGTCACGCAATTAAGACGCCATTTTTCTCTTTTACCCTGATTGGTTTAATGATATTTCAATGGTATTAATGAGTGTCCATGAGGTGTAAGCCATGGAAACTCAGGATCGTAATATGCGTGGCCTTATTTGCATGGGTACAGGACGACATTAAAAACTGCCTTTTTTCACATTAATGCTTATGATAATGAACTTTAAGTAAAAAAAATGGACTCGAGGTTTTACTGATGACTGACAGATTCTGAGTCGAGCTAGAGCGTGCCCAGCGCCAGGTGGGGAGCTCGTGCGGCACCCACTCCGAGCAGATATTCATGCCCACGGCTGGCATATTGCATCCGGGACGCGTCTGTGGCTGACACTTGACACGTCCAAGACGCGCTTTTTATTTCGCTGCAACTTCTCGATCATCTCGCGTCGTGCTTTTTGTAAGTTCATTGATATATAATTTTATCGACTTTGGCCTGTTTGGTCAACGTTTCCTGCTTCAACTTCGCGAGGTCTGACAGGTCACCCTCACAGTTTCATGTCGTTCTCACTCATATACTGTCCTCAACGTGAAACGAACAGGGGACATTATTCTTAAGTTACTTACCTAGCATTCAGACATATTCCGGTGGCATACAACATATGTGGTGTGTGTATATTCGAGATCACACAGCACAATCTGTACATGTGTCAGTCATCGGTACCAATTAGCCCTGCTTTGTAGGCGTGGGAAATCAACATTGGTTTGCAGAGATTGCGCACCCCCATATGAGATGCGTGTAGAACTAACACGTGATTAGGTAAATCAGCTACTTAGCTATGTACCGATTGTAATCCAACACTCCTCCGCAATTGGAATGGGGTAGTTAAAACTTGAAAAACAATAAAATGAATGATTAACGAAAGGATACCGAACAGGAATTCCAATAAACGAATGTATAATTCTTGAATGTGAGTGCTTGATGAGTTTCGATGAAGTGCTACGCTTGCGTGGTTACCCGATATGGTAAGTCGAAGTAGCGTCTCTGGCTGGATAGGGCTTGTGGTGTGTCCGGTCTTTCGTATCATGTGGCTTCGGAAATTGAGACTTCTGAAGAAAGAACTGGGACACTCCCCGGGGGAAAAATATCACAAAAAGGACCAAGTTTTCGATAGGTCCGGGGTTATTAATGGCAATTGTCGCCAAACCCCCAAAAAGCCCATTCAAAGCTGCTGCCCCGCCATTTGCGGCTACCAAAAAACGGACAATGCCTTCACTGTCAACAAGAAGAAGCAGCCATGTCGTGTGCGCATCCGTTGCAGTTGCCAACTGCCCGCCGCGATGCCATTGCTTGACTATGCCATTTGCGTGCTGTCGGCGGCCGAAGCTGCTTGTCGCTGGAAAAAGCCACTGCCTGGTGCGCTTTTGCGTTGCGATGTGTGTTTGAGAACAAACACACACACCTCGGACGACGTGGCGGGTTTGGGAAGTTCGATGGGTTTGCGTCGGGTACTTTAAAAGTGCCTGGATGATGGAGATGATGGAGGTGTTGAGGGGAGGGAAAAGTCTTCATATCTTCGTTCTTGACTAATACACAACACCTTTCTCCATGAAAATCCGATTAAGCCTGTAGGCCCTACACACACACACACCGTCCTCCCTGGGCCTCAAATTAAAAACAACATTTGCCTCCTTGACACACAAACGTATGAACCCGTCATTCGCTTGACTATGCAGCCTGCCACTGGTCCAAAACACACACACACAACAAAAAAATGAAAAAAGTCGCTCAAATCCGCGTCTGGGTTCATGGCGTCAGCGCCCTCAACTACGGCATCTTGAGGTTCCGGGTGTGGTGGACATCTCTGTACCCCAGTGCTGTCGTCGTCCCTGAGTCCTCAAGCGTATAAGTGACATCCTT